>JARHVA010001082.1:0-127500 GCA_037957365.1 Torreya grandis
CCATTAAAGAGAAATTAAGTATTTCACCATTTGTGAAACTTTAAAACCCCTCTAAATGTTGAAAAGGAATGAGGGGAGGTGAAGAGTCACTTTTTATATGTTTAATCTTGAATATTATTGTACAAATGATCATAAATACCCCCTTTAGCTTAGTTTCTCCTTCTTTGAGCATTGAACATATAGGGTTTTACTATCTTCTAACTCGCTTTGACATTAGAAAATGTTAGAAAAGCTATTTTCATGCTTTAAAAGTACCACTTGCATGTGCCATGCTTTATATTAATATTTAAAATGATTTTAGAACCATTAAGAATTAGTTTCAAATGTAGAGAAAGATAGTGAAACAAGATGACCTCATGGAGTTGACATTTCATTTGACCAAGACCCTAAAAGACTTGTATGGACTTTAGATCACCCCATATGATAGCTTGTAAAATAAATAAGCTTTGAAAAGACCCACATTAACCATAATAGAAACCTTAACATCTCCAAAAATCTTAATTTATGTTAAAATCCTTAATTTATCCAAGTTGTTAATAAATGGGTTTAAACTCATGATTTAACAATGCAAAGGCATAAACGAGACATGGAAATCTATAGACACTTCTAAGAGAAGGAGAACATGAAATAAACTTGGAATCACAGAGGTCAAAATGTTGTCACATTTTGATAACATGTGGAATAGTGGTCAAACGTGGATTACCTTAATTGGGGTATAATGGAGGAATTTGGTACTGTAGAATATTGGTTTGGTTGATCAACTAACCCAGAATATGTATACTTTAGCTAGGATTCTATTGGTGACATGGTACACATTTTTGCTAAATATTCTATCCAATATTAGCAACACAACTTTAGTTTAGAGGAAATACAAAAGAGATAGAAGTATTTATCCTTGTGAAATGTAATGCATGTGTTGGGGTTGAATAGAAACATTATGTTGACTGGTCAAATCCTATTGTGTGAATGAAACCCATTATTTGATATAGGTTTATTGCTGAAGGTATTGTGCATTTGGAACTTATTCAATGTGAGGTATTTATTTGGAAAGAGGTAATGATTACCTAGCAGTGTTAATACCCTATTATTGGGCGAACACTTGTTTCCTATTTAGCACTTGTTTCATGTTTGGCACTTGTTTATTGTTTAACACTTGTTTTTTTACTAACAAAATTATGTTGTCAATTAGATAATGTTTGTAATGGATTCAACACTTACTATGGTGTCACATTAGTCAATATTTATTATCATGGAATGTCATTTGCCACATGTTGGGGGAATAGTGCTCACCACTTATATAGGTGGATGAATAGTTACTCCCTATTGGGGTGGAATTTTGGTATGTGTTTGGTTATTTGATACCTACTTTATAGTTTAAGAAGTGGTCAGTGGGAGAGTAGTCATTCGCTGCATCTAGTAACTAAACATTATTCCCCCTATTATTGTGAACCATTTAAGGTGTTTGTGGGGGAGATTATTATGAATTAATATATTATACATGTGTCCCAACTTGGTTTAGATTGGGATATACTTGCATGTTATCCAAAAAAAAACTATGAAGGGTCATGTGTAGCAACCACAGTTTCCTCCCCAGTGCTCTAGTTATTAAACATGTACTTAACTTGAGTACTTTGTGCAAATGGGTCTATGTTCATATTGGTGTAATTCATTTCCTCAGTTTACACCCTAATGGATGGATTTAACTCAATGAATGGTATATTATTCATGGTTATTAAATTTATATTCCTATCTAATTTAAGGTCTGTTTGGTACACTTGTTGCATTTGTAATATTTGGTCAGCAATTTGACCCTTTCATTTTGTAAGCATAGCAAGGTCTTATTTATTCATTAGTATAAGGGCATGACTATGGATAGATAATTCATGTTTGAATGGTCTAACAACTTGTGCATTATTAGAAGATCTAACCAAATTAGATAAAATTTCATGGGAAAATTTGGCTAGGAATTTAACTCCTACTTATACTGATCTGATAATTATTTCATCCTTATTCTCTAAAAGGAGACAATCAAATAGGTAAGGATCATAAGTAGTCTGAGTTAGAGAAGTCACGTAGTAATTCTATTTTTATTTGACTTGTTCTATGTTAGGTGTTATGTGTAGACATCCAATTCCTATCACCATTGTGTTGAAATTGTTATTCTTACTCAAAATCATTAAAAATACACTAAATAGTTCGATCTTATCATATACAAGTGTAAATTTAGGCTAATGTATCCTTAAATGGGGAAATGCATTTTATGTGATTATTAACTTTTATCAAATAATTTCAAGTCAAAATGATGCAAATGCATTTTGGTGCTCTGGATCACTCTTTTTTATAATTCAAAAGTACATGACACGTGCATATGTTTTTTTGTGTCGATAACATCCTAAATGGGATATTGGTTCATACACAATTAACATGTTCATCTAATTACACTTTAGTCAAATTATGACCTAGTAATATGACATTTTGACCATTTTGTTTAATAGTGTGTAACCAATTTATAAATAATTTCATAAAATTTGATTAATCTCACTTAGGAAAATTAATCTAAATTAAGAGATTAAGTGAAAAATCCATGAAAGTTATTAAATATCATTTAATTGGAAATTGATTTCTAATATTTTCATCATAAAATGACATTATTTATGGGGTGGCATCCATAAGCCCTAAATGTAACAAATATCAGTTTTAAGGCCTCCCATGACTATGTAATGTTCCTTCTTTCTAAATATTTATGAGTGTATTTATTGATTAATTATACAAAGTTGGATTAAATCATGGCCACACATATTGATCTCAAGATGGATGATCAAGGTTGATTCAGATCGAATTCAAAAATATTTAAATAGGAGGCCTCTCACTCACATTTTTAAACTTTATTTGTGTAAACTTATTATGCAGAATTTTCTTCACAAGTCATTTGTGTGTGGTGTTTATTATGCTTAATTTTTAATAAGATAAATTCAAGATAGTCATAACATGGATTAAAATATCATGAGACTAGATTCATTGGTGCATAAGAGATGATGATCTTTGACTTAAATCATTGCTAAATACTTGAGCACTAAATCAATAGGAAAATCACATTTTGAGTTGCATTTGGGTGGTGGGATGCTCTTGGGAAGGTATTGTGTATGTGATTTCTTTCATTAGATCTTAATTGTCATTTTCCAAACCATGTTGAAAGCATTGGATTACCTAGTTATGTTGTTATTAATTTTCTTGAGTTTTCATGACTAATGATTGATCTAACTATATTTGGATTCCATCTATACATATTAGCACACCCAGTGGGACCACACATCCCATTCAATTAAGGAGACCAACTTGGGAATCTTATATGTCCTAAAAAGTACTTAAAAATCAAGTTTTTACATTAGTTTTCCCATGTTTTTGGCTCTTTGTTGACACATAGTTTACACAGTAACCGATATCATTTATATGTAACTAGTATTAGTCCTATCTAATTGGCATTAGTTCTGGTGTAGGGTAGAACATAGAAAGAAAATTTGTTTTTAATTTTTTTTTGAAGATTATAAGTAGTTATTTTGGTATTTTATGTCTTTGTCTGAACATTTTATTAATGATCCAAAAGTTTCTTTTGGAGATTTTATACTAACCTTGGCTACATTTTTTTGACAAAATATTTTTTGCCTAAGGGTTCATAGGTAACTATTATCAATTTTTATCAACTGGTATCAGTTATTTTTTGACCATCATTAGTATTATTGTAACCAACATTGATCACTATTGAATGATATGGGTATCTATGTAATAAAAATAGAGAACCCAAGAACAATTTTTCAAAACTTGCTTATTTCATTGATAAATGTGCTTCAAAGTAGAAGGAAACCCTCTAAAATTTGTAGGACACATGCATTAGAAAAGTGCCAAATTTGAACATGATTAGATCTTGAAATATTCTATTTGGTACTTAAAATGAATTTAGATGGTTTTTAAAATTATTTTGTGAAATTTTTTCAAAGTTTTCAGCTAAGGTCAAGGGGCCAAAAAATTCATCAAATACTTCACTTTTGGTGCATAAAATTTACACTAACTTAAATTTTATGTTTTCAAAAGTGTGTTGTTTTATGATAGATCATTTATTACTTGTTTATTTTCATAAATGAAGCACATGTGTATGCTCTCCCCCCATCCCATTTAGGGAACTCAAGTGACTAAAAGCAATTCTTACTTGTAATTTTGCCTTTGTCCAAGGCATAAAAATAATGTTGTCAAGGCTCTCCCCAAAACTTGTATGGTTTGGGTGATTTAAACACAACCTCTAAAGTCTTTTCACTTAGATCATTTATTTTATGCAATTTGGCTTATGAGGGGGAGTTCATGGCTTTTTCATGAGTTATTTTGGGAAGCTTTGACCTAGGGTTTCATCTCTCAACATTGTTTCAACCCCATGTCATGATAGGGTATATAAATCAAGGCACATACACTATGATTTCCAAGGGGTTGAGTGACTAACCTTTCCAATCGTAATGAAAACCTAAGTCAAATCTAGTTAACCAAGGGATTCTACTAAGTAGTACACAAATGGAATTTTTATGCAAAAGAATAAACCCTTGCATAGTAAGTTAATTGGTATGAACTCAATTTACATGAGGCATCTGTAGTGTTAGTCACACTTGGGACCATCTAGATGGTTGAAAAATTAAGTTTTAGAATAAACCCACTTATCATGAGCATATTATTGATGCAGGGTGAGTAGCTCAAATTTCCATCTCACCATTCATTCTCTTAGAATAAGGGGGTGTAAAAATCCTACCACTTCATGCACTTTTATTTTTGGATTAACACTTAAAATCCTCCTAAGAGTTTGCATATATATGGAATTCAATGATACAAAGTAACCTTGTTAGTTTAGGGATTTTGACATTATACTTAGTTGCATTTTTATTTTCATTTACTTGGTCTTGATTTGAGTCTAAAACTTGTTTGTAAATAAGGCACGTCAACCAAACACACTTGTTATCCACCATTTTATTTGAACAAGGAGGTGTTATTCTAACCAAATTAAAATCATATTTTCCCTTATTCAAATCCTCATTTGAAAGATTATGTTTGTCTTATCTAAACAACATTATTATGCTACCCATTTTAGTCTAAACCATTTTTCAAAAAAATATAAGTTCTTCATTTTTTATTCAAATTCATAAGCTCACCTTTCTAAGTTCTAGGCCAACATGTTAATTGGTTTACCATTTGCAGTTGGTTTTGTAATGATAGGAATTTGACTATGGAGGGGAGGTTAGATCAAGTGTTAGTTTCAAAATGAAATAAAAATGAAAATAACACATGAACAAAGCTTAACACCAACATGTCTAAATCATAGAGTGAATTTAGTGAAGGAAAACCAATAAATAAAGCATAACAAAAATGCAAGAAAAATAACCTTTTTTTACCTTCCTTGAATGCTCCAAGAGATCTCTTTGTTAGATTTCTCATCTTGTGCTCAAGAAGTTTGTAGTAATGGAGCTTGGCTATCTCTTTATCTCTTTGGTACCATTATTTGGCTCATAATTTCTTGATGTATCTTGATGGCTTTGAGTGGCCTGGATTTTGAATCATAATTTTGGCATTATAACTCTATAGATTTCAATCTTATCATAAAACCAACATTATAATGTTACTATGTCCAAGCTCTCCTAAATGAGAGGTAAATGCTTGTATTTGTAGGTTTAGAAACTAAACCCAACCCAAGGTGAGTTAGAGTGTAGTTAGATCTTGGAATGGGTTCAAACCTAACCTTTGTGAGTTAATTATCCTTAGTCGATTTAGAAGGTGTAAAATGGTCATGATTAGTAATGAATAGGCATGTTGAGATATTTTAGGGTATTTGAAAACTCACAAAAATATAATTATGAATTCTTAAGATATTCTTTGATTTTTGAATTTCCTTTCTGATAATTCATTTAATTTCTTAAGGATGATTCAATTAGGCATTTGATTAGGTTTTACTTGTTAGTTAATTATGTTTAAGCATTTTATAATTTTTAAAAATTTGAATTAATTTTATGTGTGCATTAGCCCCATTTAATTGATTTATAGGCTAAATTGTTTGAAATATTAACATTGATGTCAAAATCCTAGCATTTTTGGAAATATTATCACTGATGTCAAAAGCCTAGCATTGATGGTGACAAAGGCCCCATAGAATTTATTGTCTAAGGGTGTTTTTAATGTTCATACTTTGGCTATATGTGTTGATATTTATTTAATATTAAAGAATAAATCTTTTGTTACATAAATTCAAAATGAGGGCCCTTGAGGAAGTCAAAGAGCCATGAGGAAAAGATAAAAGAGGGAAAGGACACATTTTCCCATAAAGTGTCACCTTGAGAAATTTGAAGGGTCATCAAGTGAAGACAAAAGATGAGGGGCATATTTTTCCCTAAAGAGTCACCTTAAGGAATTTGAAAGGTCACCAAGATAAAGGCACAATGGAAACAGATGTATTTGCTCATGAAGGGTCACCATGTGAATTTTCAAATGAAAGGATTCAAAGGGTCATACAAGTTTGGCACCATTTTCCATGAGGAGTGAAGGGTCAAAAAGGGTGAGTTCCAAAGGTCTTTTGGAAAGCTATAAATAAAGGCTTGAGAAGCCATTTTTAATAAGCAAGAGAGTGCATGGTTTGTAATTGTTTTATATAGGAAAAGAGAAGAGAATATAAAGAGATATTATAACATTCTATTATTTATTGAGAAAGCAACATTGAAATATTGTTGTGTTTTATACACAAGAGGGGTTGGTACTCCTATGGGTTGGTGCTCAAAAATATTTGTAAGGGGTTGGTGCTCATGTGGGTTAGTGCTAAAAAATTAGTTGTTGTGTTGGTGCTTGGAAAATGGGTTGGTACTCTTGCAAGTTGGTTCTTGATAACGTTTTAATTTGAGTTGGTGCTCATTCATATACTTGAGATTTTTCTCCATGGTTTTTCCCACATTGGGTTTCCACATAAAAATTTGCTCTCTCTCTCTCTCTCTCTCTCTCTCTCTCTCTCTCTCTCTCTCTCTCTCTCTCTCTCTCTCTCTCTCTCTCTCTCTCTCTCATCTAATACATGTTATTGTTTTAGTTTTATTTCATATATTTAATGTATGGTTAAGTGGAATTTGATTAAGTAAAAGTTTTATAATATATATAATATACTGATTTACCCTACCTCTTAGTATATCCCATGCTTAACAATTTTTATTAGAGTAGGTTCTTTTGAAAAGAGTGTAATATCTTGAAGGTACATCAAGGAAATCATGATGGTTGGATCACATGAAGTTTTTTATACAAATAAGGCTCCTTTGTTTGATGGGACAAATTATTCCTTTTGGAGCATAAGGATGAGGACTTAATTTATGTCTTTTGGATTTGGCATTCGGTAAGTAGTGGTGGAGGAACACAAAGAGCCATAGACACTTGTAACTACTCCGATAGAAAATAAGGCAAGTGAAAATAATGGTAAAGCTTTAAATTCTATTTTATGTGGTTTATGTGAATCAATATTTGTTAAAGTTATGCAATGGAAATATACTCATGTTACTTGGGTGAAGCTTGAGAATATTTAAAAAGGTGATGGAAAGCTTCAACAAGATAAGCTTTAGAATTTTAAAAGATAGTTTGGGAGTTTAAAGATGGAAGAAAAAGAAAACATAGAAAGTTATCTTTTATGGGTTGGTCAAATAGTTAATTAGATTCAAGGCCTTCGATAAAAGCTATAAGAATCAGTGGTAGTACAAAAGGTTTTAAGATCTCTACCAATTAGATATTATGGAAAGGTTTCAGCAATCAAGGAGATTAAGAAGTTAGCCAAGCTAAAAATGAATGAAATACATGGAATTCTTATGGCATATGAGATGCAGACCGAATAAGAGAAACCATCAAAGAAGAAATATTCTTTCAAGACATCAAAGAAAGACAATGCTAAAATTCAAGAATCAAGTGACAACTCTAGTGATGAGGAAGATGATAATGGTTCTCTATTCATCCACAAGCTAAAAAAGGGCATAGGTAAATATCAAAGAAAATTATCATTTAAATGATTTAAATGTGGTAAGATTGGATATTTTGTAGCTAAGTGCCCAGATAAGAATAATGGTGATAATTAAGAAGGAGAGTATACATACATGAATAACTTCAAATGCAAATTCAAGAAGGGATTTGAGAAGAAGAGTTTATATTTTAAATATCCTAGCTTAGCTGAAGATAGTAGAGTTAGTGACTCAGATGAAGAGGAGATTCTATTCATGACCATACATGAAGATGCCTCAACAAGCAAAAGTATAGATGATCAAGAAGAAGAACATGATGAAGTTGAGGTGAATCTGGAAGGAGAACTCATTTGTGCCTTAGAATAATTACAAGCTCTTCAAAAGAAGAATCAAAGATTGAAGTTCAAGATTGATAAAAATGAAAAAAAAATCAAAAGAAATAATTGAAGATATATAAACAGACATTGAAGAAGCCAAAAATATTGAAGAATATCTAATAGCTTAGTTACAAAAAGTAAGTGAAGAATGTGAAAGGTATGTTGTTGAAATTGCCTCTTTAAAATAAGATTTTGAGAAAACAAGTAAAGTAATCAATGACAAAGTAGCCAATGATTCAAAATTTGAGAATAGTACTAATATATTGAATAAGATATTAGAAAGTCAAAAATAAATATCAGATAAGATAGGTATTATATTTGAAAAGAAAAATAGCTATGTTGAAGCTCTTACAAAAGAAAAAACAAAAAGGGAAGAAGTTAAGAATGTAGAGGACAACTCAAACAAAGAAGATTGAAGGGAATAGAGCTACAAAAGAAAATCAGGTCAAAGATACATAAATTAGAATAGATTATATTTTCATGGTTACTATTTTTATTGTAATGTTTATGGTCTTAATAAAATAGAATGTTGGAAAAGAGCTAACAATTTCATAAATAAAGAGAAGGAAACTCATGCAGAGTCAAGTAGAAGCCATAACTCTTTTGTTCTTCTATCAGGCTTTGATGAAGAGGCCATAATATGTTACAAGTACAAAAAATTTAGACATAGAGCCTAGTATTATAGAATCATATTTGAGTCAATCAAAAAATACCAAAGTTTCAAAGCTCCATTCATTAAGAAGGAAGTTTAGATAGGTTCATGGAAGAAGAAACAACCTAAAAAATCCATGTTAGTCTAGATAGCTTTGCATATAATAAATGAAGAAAATCCATGGTTTATTGATAGAAAATATTTGAGGCACATGATAGGAGACAAGAGAAAGTTCATAAATATAAAGAAGATCAATAGTGACACAATGAAATTTAGAGACAATACCACTACCAAAATAGCCAAAAAAGGTACATTAAGTTTAGATAATGGTAGAACTAAGATTGAAATGTTTTGTATGTAGAAGGTCTGAAGAATAATCTATTGAGTGTAAGTCAAATCTGTGATCAGATACACACACTAAAGTTCTATGTAGAAGGTTTTTAAATTAGTAAAGAAGATTTAGATGTATTGATTATATATGCTCAAAGGACATGTAATAATTTTTATATGTTATCAGATATCAAAGGTAAAAAATTTTGTTTGAGTCATGTTGAAAAAAGTTGGCTATGGCATAGGAGAATGGGATACATAAATTTTGACAATCTTGGTAACATCATCAATAATAAAGAAGTTATAGATCTTTCAAATATTACAAAGCCCTCCAACATGCTTTATGAACCATGTCAACATGGGAAGCAGGTCAGAGGATGGTTCAAAACAAAAAATAATCAACCACTTAGATGTTAGAGCTTGTTCACACTAATTTATGTGGGCCTATGAGAACTCAAAGTACTCAAGGTGAGAAATATTTCATATTACTTATTGATGATTTTACACATATGACTTGGGTGATGTTTTTGAATAAAAAATTAGAAGCTTTCAACTAATTTGAAGCATTCAAGGATTTTGTTGAGAATAAAAATGATTTGAATATTAAGTTCCTAAGATCAGATCAAATAGGAAAATTCATGTTATGTGATTTTATTGAGTATTGTGAAGACCATGGGATAAATAGACATTATTTAGTAGCCAAAACTTTATAGAAAAATGAAATAGTTGAGTGGAGAAATAGAATAGTTCAAGAGATGACAAGGGCAGTGCTAAATGAATCCAAGATAATAGATAAATATTAGAGAGAGGTAGTAGGTAAAATATTACATATTAATAATAGATCATTGTTGAGATTCAATAGTTACAAGACTCCCTATGACTTATGGAAAGACAAACTAGCTACAGTTGATTACTTTAGATTTTTTGGTAGCAGATGCTTCATAAAGAGAACTAATGAAACATTGGGTAAGTTTGAATGTAGAACAGATGAAGGTATATTTATTCAATATTCTAGAAAAATTAAAGCTTATAAATGTTATAACAAAATAAAAATATATATTTTTGAAAGTGAAAGTGTTAGGATAGATGAAGATGTAGCACAAAAAGTCAGTGATCTAGTAGACACTCCTAAAATCATTAGAGAAGAAGATTTTGAAGAATTAGATGGGGATGAGAAGAATGAGAAAAAGGACATCAAGACCTCATCCAAATATGTTTCTATAAATGATAATAAGAGTGACATCATTGGGAACATAAATGAAGGAGTTCACACTAGAAGGATGATGATAAGTGAATCTAAGCAAATTAATTTTTCTTTATTATCCAAAATTTAGCCTAAAATGTTTTCAAAAGCTAGACATGATGAGCATTGGTTAAGGAAATGGATGAAGAATTAAATCATATAGAAAAGAATAATAATTGGGAATTAGTTCTTAGACCAAAATATCAAAATGTGATAGAAAAAAATGGGTATACAAAAATAAGTTGAATGAAGATGGTGAAGTTACTAGGGATAAAGCAAGGTTAGTATGTAAAGGATATGTTTAGCCTAAGGGTATACATTTTGAAGAAACTTTTTCACTATTGGAAAGGCTAGAGGTTATTAGAATTTTTCTTGCATATACATTGTTTAATAATTTTAAAGTGTTTTAGTTGGATATCAAGTCTTCCTTCCTAAACAAGAATCTAGAAGAAGAGGTCTACATTGAGTAGCCTAAGGGATTTATTATATCAAATGATAGTAGCAATGTATATAGATTGAAGAAAACACTATATGGATTGAAACAAACTCCCAGAGCTTGGTATGAAAGACTTGATAAGTACTTGCAAGATTAAGGTTTCAAGAGAGGTTTTACTGATAGTAATCTCTACATCAAAATAGAAGGTGAACATCAATTAATTAATGTGGTATGTGTTGATGACATAATATTTGGAGGAAATATTAAAAAGATGACAATAGAATTTTTTGATATGTAAAAAAAATTGATATGTCTATACTTGGAGAATTTTCATTTTTCTTAGGGTGGTAAATATTTTAGTTAAAAAAAAGAATATTCATATCTCAAAATAACTATGCCAAGAAGATGTTGAAAAAAACTAGTTTTAAGGATTGTGCACCAGTTGGTACACTAATGGGTATATGAAATAGGACAAGTAAGGATAAAGATTTACCTACTATAGATCAATATTTGTATAGATATATGATTGGTAGTCTTTTATATTTGACAGCATCAAGGCTAGACATCATGCATGTAGTAGGCATGGTTTTAAGATATCAGTCATCTCTAAATAAGAGTTATGTTTAGTTGGTGAAAAGAATATTCAAATATGTCAAGGGGATATTGGATTATAGATTGTGATATCCCACAAGTAGAGATTTCACTTTGGTTGCTTATATAGATTTAGATTAGGTAGGTTTTTTGGATGATAGAAAGAGTACAAGTGGAGGAGCTTTCTTTCTCAGTGATAGCTTAATATCTTGGCTAAACAAGAAGTAGAACTCAATATCACTTTCTAAAGCTGAAGTAGAATATATTATAGTGGCATTAAGTTATAGTCAAGTTCTTTATATGAAGAAAACTTTATGAGACATCAAGGTAAAATATGATGAACCTATTTTTATTTTTTGTGACAACACAAGTGCTATTAATATTTCTAAGAATCCAGTGATGCATTCAAGAACAAAGCATATTCCTATCAGATATCACTTTTTGAGAGAGTAGGTAGCAGATCAATAACTTCAAATGGAATATATCAGTACTATAGAATAAATTGTAAATATGTTCATAAAACCACTACCAAAAGATACATTCAAGTATCCATGGGAGAAGTTGGGAGTAATTCTTTTTACTTCCTATCATTGAGGATCAACATCAATTGAGGGGGAGCTAAGTGCTAGCTCTAGGATAGACCCTTTGAAATTGATGTCAAAGGGGGAGATTAATAATAACACTTATATAAATAGGTATATGAATAGGTAAAATAATAGGTACAAGATGCTACAGTAAGGGGGAGTTATTGTATGTTTTTATATGGTATTATGTGTAGGTTGACATGTATAGTACATGTTTTAGGATGTGACAGTTTTAGTTTGAAGTTACCATCAATGAAAAAGGGGAGATTGTTGTAAATATTATCATTTATGTTAAAATTCTAGCATTTTTGGTGACAAAGGCCCCATAGCATTTATTATCTAAAGGTGTTTTTAATGTTAATATTTTGGATAAATGTGTTGATATTTAGTTAATATTAACAAATATATATTTGGTTGCATAAAGTCAAAATGAGGGGCCATGAGGAAGTCAAAGAGTCATGAGGAAAAGATAAAAGAGGGAAAGGGTGCATTTTCCCATGAAGGGTCACCTTGAGGAATTCAAAGGGTCACCAAGTAAATACAAAAGAGGAAGGGTGCATTTTTTCATGAAGAGTCACCTTAAGTAAATCAAAACATCACCAAGATAAAAACAAAAGGGGAAAGGATGCAATTGCTCATGAAGGGTCACCATGTGACTTTTTAAATGAAATGATCCAAATGGTCATGCAAGTTTGGCCCCATTTTCAATGAGGCATGAAGGGTCACAAAGGGTGAATGTCAAAGGTCTTTTGGAAAGATATAAATAAAGGCTTGAGAAGCCATTTGTAATATGCAAGATAATGCATGGTTTGTAATTATTTTATATAAGAAAAGAGGAGTGAATATAAAGAGATATTGTAGAGTTCTATCATTTGTTGAGAAATAAATATTGAGAGATAGTTGTGTTTTATACACAGAGGGGTTGGTGATCCTATGGCTTGGTGCTCACAAATCTTTGCAAGGGGTTGGTGCTCATAAAATAGTTGTTGTGTTGGTGCTCAACAAAGGGGTTGGTGATCCTACAAGTTGGTGATTGTGAAATTTGTAATTTGATTTGGTGGTCATTCATATACTTGAGATTATTCTCCATGGTTTTTCCCACATTGGGTTTCCATGTAAAAATTTGGTATCTCTCTCTCTATCTTGGGTGGTGCATGTTATTGTTTTAGTTTTATTGCATATCTTGAATGTATGGTTAAGTGGAGTTTGATTAAGTAATTTTTTTTATAATATATATGATATACTAATTCACTCCCATCGTAGTATATCCTTCATTAACACAAATTGTATATTATGAAGCCAAGTTTGAGACATTTAGTGATTCTTAGGCTATATTTTCAAACATTGGTACAAATTAGTCTAAAATCCAATATGAAGCCATTGGTGGCCAATTTTAGGTGTCTATATTTTCCCCTATTTGGGAAGGCATTATAAGCTATAATCATTATGTCTTCTAAAATATTAAAAAGGTCATGTATGCTTACAACTTCAATTATAATGGATTAACTATAGGTTCCCCCTCGAGGGAGCGATTGGCAAAGGGGGTTGGCAAATGGTCCCTATAAAGAAGGAAATGAGTGGACCAAATAGATTAAAATGATGGGGTGGAAGTGAACTATTTTTCCCATAATTAGTTATAATTAGTGTCATATGAAGCTACCTTGATTAAGATAGACAAGGAAAAATGATTTACCCACAAGTGGTTAGAATCATCAACATCAATGGGATATAAAAAGGTGATGATTTTCCCAAAGGTAGTTATAATAATCAAAAAATATTTAAGGTGATGAGAGATTTATTTTTCCAAAGGCAGTTATAATAAGTTAAAGGGAAAATAATGATTTACCCATAAGTGGTTCTAATCATTGGTAGGATAAAAATACACCTCAATTAGATAGAATAAAGTGAATGGTTTGCCTAAATGTAGTTATAATAATTAACCCTAAAATTGATGGAAACATAATGATTTACCTGAAGGTAGTTATAATTATTAGAAATGAAATTGGGATGATGCGCAATGATTTTCCCAATGGTGGTTATAATCATTGGACACTGATTATTGTAAACAAGTGGGATGGTATATAACAATTTGCCTAAATGAAGTTATAAGCATTGTATCCTAATAATGGAAAACATGATATGAAATGATGATGTCAAACTGATACAAAAGATAAATATGAATTAGGCAATGTATTAGTGGGGAGATGCTTATCTGAACTAGCAAGGAGGAAATGTTTTTCATTGATTAAATACTATATTTGGGATATGATTTGGATTTAGAGTGGGATTTTTGATGGTGTTGGTGCCAAGTAGACATCATTTCTACATTTCAATGTAAGCTTCCTAAAGATTATTTTTATTGTAGCATGTGATGGTAGGAATCGTGATAGAACACCATGAGAACTTGGCCATAATATGCATATGGACTGACTCTTGATCCAATACTCAATGAAAAATAATGCATCCATGATAAAAACCATGATGACAATATTAACATATGAATATGGATATAATCAAGAATAATGCACAAGAAATCACCCAATGGCCAAATATAGACTAAGTCGAGGAAACAATATTTAAAGAAAAAAAATAGGAACACAAACAAATAAATAAATGAAACACAAATAAAACAAAGACAAACAAATAAAAAATGGTTAATGATAATGTTAGTATAAATAACATGACACAAATAAGAATAAGAACATTTCACCTAGAAAATAGGTGACAATAAACAAACAAAATATGGGAATAGAAGAAAAGGAAGGGGTGGTTGAGCTCTCTCAATATGTATTAGGAAGTGGATGCTACCTACATAGTTTCATGGATGTGATATCCAACAAAAACTTCATGCCAAATGTAGTTCCCCTAGGATATGGGATAGAATAAAATGATGAAAATAAAACATGATGGATGTGATATAAGAATATGGGAATGATCTCAAAAAATAGTGAGAGTGTGGGATAAAAAGACCAAAAAGGATAGGAAAACTAAATTACAAGTTATTTCTTATGAATTAGTAAGGGTTCTTAGAATCCTTAAGGAAACAAAGTAGTCAATGTTTTTTTCATTTTTCTAAATCAAATTTTCAAATGTTTTTGAAATTTTTTGAACATCTCAACTTGATCAAGAATGATGAGATACTAAATAGTTCAATCTCATAAAATAATGAGAGCATTCAAACTTGAGATTTCTCACAAAATGATGAGAATGTGACTAAGGGGGACTGAACTAACCCTAAAAAGTATTGAGCACTACCTACATAGTCCCAAAATGGCCTCAAGCCATAGTAGTTACACCTTGAAATGGATTAATCAGACTAGTGTAATAACTAATTCAAAAAAAAAACAGAATAGTTGGCATAATGGCATAATACAACATAAGAATGAAAATTTGCTATGTTAAGGCACAATAAATAAATATTTCCCTTAGTTTTCTCATAGGTAGTTATAAATAGGAAATAATGACATAGATCAATGATACTAATTTGACCATAGGTAGTTATAATTAGTAGAAATATTGTTGAGACATTGATTTAACCATAGGTGGTTATAATTAGGCACACAAAAAAAGGTATGGTATAGAATGAAACAAGAAATAAAGGATAAAACTACCAAAAATTCTATCATACTACACCAAAATATGACCTCAATCTATAATAATTAAAATAACTAATGAGACTGATTTGATTCTTCTTACTAAAAATCAAAACCAATGGATGAACTAAGGTCAAATGAACTAGGTAGGATGGCTAAAAATAGGCTTTGGTCTAATAGGGATGGCATGGTAGGATGGTATGTCTTATGACATATGTTTAGGACAATGATGGTATGAATATTTGATAAAATGGTAAGAGGGTTACCCCCAAGTGGTAAGGAGAGGGAAGTTTTAATGGTATGAAATAAAGGCAAAAGGAATGGTGAATGTAAGAGGTAATGTAAATGGCAAAAGGCAATGGTATGGTACATGTTTTTATCCTAGATATGGTTTTTGATTCTATTATTCCTCTTGATTTGGAGATGAATGTCCTAATAAATAAATGAGACAACCAAAATAATCAATCATGTAAATTACTATCCCACACCTTGTTTGAATAGATGCTCTATCAAGAACTAGATACAGATTTGGATGCCAAGAATGGTATTGTGATCTTTGTTGGTCATTGATTTTATTTTCTTCAAACACTAAGACAAGGTATCTTTGTAGCCTCTATAAAGGAAAGTGTGGCCAAGGATGGTAAATATGGATGAATATTGGATGATAGTTTTGATAGGTAAATGGAATGGTGGTTGATAATGGAATGTATGATGGTTGGAAAATAAATGAAGATCTAGATTTTTAGGCACCTACAATGTTATTGATTCTAGATTTGACATAAATTTAGATGTGGTAGTACCAAAGACTTATGAATATGCTCTTGATAAGACCTCTATATTTTTATATTTTTTGTGCCTGAGAGTAACTACCATCTGATTACGATGTAGATTGGAAGTTATTTTGATTTTATCTTTGATTTTGTCTTCATCAAGTATTGAATAACTTTTGTGCTTAGATATTAGTGACTCATAGAGGTTTTTACCAATAAAGTTATCTTAATTGTTCCATATCACCTTTGAGAAGGTTTTACTAAAGAATATTGACTTTTGATTTTGATTGTCTTCTAATACCTCCAAAAATGTTTCACAAGAATATGCTAAGTTTGAAATTTGATTTGTCCTCTAGCATCTATGAAAAGTTTTCATTAGGAGATTATTTTTTATATAAATGAATTTGGTCTTGGCCTCTCTAATTTTCTTTAATTGATATGTCACCATGGATGTAGTTCAACAAGGTGTGACTCTATTGGTCCCAATCAACACTTGTGGGAGATGGAATGTCAATAACATGGCTAGGTTGGTTGATGGTAATAGCATGTGTAATGATAATGGAATGGGGAGAGGTTTCACAATCCTCATAGAATATAATAGGATAACTTATGTTGAAACTAAAGTAATCATCCTCAAAAACCATATAAGGATCATAAATGTATTCAAATTGATCTGCAAGGCATGTGTATACACATGATATTTTTAACTTTTATCAAATATGAATTCTTTACATCTTACAAGAACTTGTCGAGACTCAATCTCTCTAAGTGCATGCCCTAAGGGGTGCACTTAGAAAAGGGTAGGTAGACCTTTAGTTTTTCATAGCATTATTGTCCCTTATTTCCACATGATTATCAATCCAAACTAATTCCTAAAACCATTCCCTAAGATATTACTCCTCCCTTATACATTCCTCCAATATTTTCCTCTTTCCATCCCTCTTTCCCTTACTTTATCTCTTTGTAGCCAATTTATTATACTAGGTTGACTGGATCGACCCTATATTATCTAGGGGTATTTTCACTTTTTGAGTTTGTTATCCCTTTAGCTGACCTAGCTTAGACCTAGTGAATTATCCCTAAAAACAAATAGGGTTGACTAAGTTGACCTTGTGGAGTTGACCTTTTTGGAAAGATTTAGGGTGGGATCCACCTATCAATACAAGTTCATTTCTATCATTATTAGAATATGCAAATATAGTCATATTAAATGTCAAAATTGGTAGCTTGAGTGTGGATTTGACACCCAACCCATAGGTCCCTCTTTCATGCTCTCATGACCCTTCTAGACACTTTTTTGCTTAATCCCAATCATCCGTAGACTTTTGAGACCATATTATAGCTCAGCAAGGCTGCATTTCCTATGCTAGTTACATCTACCTAAGTCTTGATCCTAGAAGATAGGATCATTAGGGTTAGATTATAGAACTATACCCTAGGGTGTCACATTTTTAGTGATCTTACCTAATCACATTTCAAGCCCATATGACCATTTTTTCTGATTCCTCTTCTTCATTGTATTGGCCTAGAGCAAATAAATTTAACCCATGACCAATAGATCTATATAAAATCCAATTAAAAGTTAATTTAGAAGGGGTTGAAAAATATTACAAAATCAATAAAGAATACAAGTAAGATCACTAAGGCAAATCTCCCTATTCTTTGCATATAGCCATCCAATATAGCTATCAACATATTAAAACCCTCACACTAGTCCCTAGCCACCTCAAACCTCTTAGTTTGGCATTTTTTCATCCATATAACACTATTTAACAAAGCACATAAAGTGGGAGAAATACATATGGCTTGATCTCTCTTCAGAGTATTGGTATGTAGGCATAGTTCCCATAGAAGGGGTGTAGATACACACTCAATACATATTACACACACTAACCTCCCCTCTTTCTCAAATTTCGTTCAAGAACTATGAAGGTCTAGGGTTTGATATTAAATTAGATATACAAGGAGCTCTATTGATATTTAGGATCTAAAATTTCATAGGTAGGCTCACATAGGGATAGTAAAAAAACCCAAAAATCTCAAATTTTTGTGACTAGTTTGGACAATAGTGGTAGGACCTATACTATAGTGTTGAACCTTGAATTATCCTATTTTTGGGTGCTCCTATCCTTTCACCAAATGAGATCTATATCTTGGTTCATGACACTATTCTAGTATTTCACAACCATTTTTAGCCTTTGTCTCAGCCATCTCTATCCGGTTTTAAGTTAAGTTGTATTTTTCCTCTTTCATTATATTTTTAGAAAGCTATGAAATTCAAATACATTATATAAATTAGTACTATAATTATTAAAAATATTATTTACTGATTTATTGTTCTAGACATTTAACTGAACTAGGAATAAAACCTCAATATTCCCAAAACTATTACATCATTTGGTAAACTTGACTTACTTCGTTTGTGTATAAAACCCTAGAAACCCTAGGGTAAATTCCTTGCTATTTTTTCCAATAATTTTTTGATTTTTTACATGCATATTTAAATCATAAATTCACATTAATTTTTTTAAATTCTATAGTAATTTTTAAAAAATCATTTTCTTCCAAACCCTAGTTACATATACTAGGTCCATTTAAATTTAAAAAATTCCAATATCTTTCTATTTTTTTACCTGATTACTTAAATAAGAAATTTACTTTAATTTTTAAAATTCCATAGTAATTTTAAAAAATATTTTTTTAAAAAACCGTAGTCACATATACTAGGTCCCATTGCTTTTGAGGTATCACCTTACATGTGTGTGACCATTTGTATCCTTTTTATCCATATTCTAATTCATTATTTAGATTATATTTGTTTAATTTGCTCTTTCATTTTTCAAACTATTTTATTTGTGCCATATAATCTCTTTGCATCTCTTCCTTTGAGATGAAGTGCAAGACTTAGTGGTAACCCTCCTAAATTCACCCATATTCCTTCAACTCGACCATATACCATGGATAAACAACTAGCTCAAGTTCCTACTATAGATCCTACACATCCAAATTACACCAATTTCTATGAGGATAATTTCAACAATGAGTAGTATGAGAATAAAAATGAAGATACAAACACTCATGTTCATGACCCACCACATCAGGTTCTTGATCCAATTGCACTTATTATTGATAATAATGTTGTAATAAAAAAAGACTTGATTTTATAAAGTTTTAGAGAAAGACTCAGGGAACAGCCTTGAGATCATACTATTATCTTACAATATATCATGGAAATTAAAAAGGCTAAACAAGTTGAGTCTTCCATTCCTTTAGGGAAACCAGTTGAAAATGACACTATGGGGGAAACTCTATCTCAACAATCCCCTATAATATCCCAACCTTATTCTATTCCACCACTAATTATAGCTAGTACATCTTTATCTCTTGATGTGGCTTTCCTTATGCAAGATATAAAATCTCTTCAATTCAAGGTGCTACATATTGAACAAGTTGCTTCTAGAACAATATAGGCTTTGAATTATTTTTCTCTACTTCATACACCATTGGCACATCATATTACTTCTACACCCTTGCCACTAGGTTTTGTTCAACCCAAGCTCACTCTATATGATGGCAAGGGTTATCTAAAGACACATTTGAGAGATTTTCATATAGCATGCTTGGACTATGTGCCAAATGACTAGCTACTAACCAAGCTATTTCCATAGAGTCTAAAAGATTATGCTTTATAATGGTACTATAGTCTATTGAATCAATCGATCAACCCATTCAATCCTTTAGCTAACATGTTCCTATCTCATTTTAGCATTAACATTGGTAATAAGGTTTCTTATGCCCAAGTTGCATAATAGAAACAAAGGTCAAATGAGCTTCTCATAGATTATGTTCTTCGATATAAGACTATCTTGGCTAAGATGAATAGACCCATGGAAGATCAAGAGTTACAAGATCTCTTCAAATAGAGTCTTCTACTAGGTTTTCATGAGTCAATATTGTTCATAAGGCTCTCTTCCTTCACTAAGTTATGTCATACACTAAAGGAAAGGGAAATCAAACTAATTTTAGTGGACAAAATTAAGTACATCAGCATAACATAAATAATAAATAAGAGTAACAGTAAAGTCCCATACAAAGTAAAGGTCAATGATATCAAGAGTTAAAATCAACCTATAGTTAATATAGATTTAGAGCCCCCTTAGAGAGTTGTTTTATTAGTACCTCTTCAGTGTAATTTTACCAATCTACCAGAATCTCTAGTTAGAGTCTTAAATAAGTTATTGGAATGTAATATCATATCTCTTCCTTCTATTCAATAAGTTGATCCAACATAGCCTCTTCTATGGGGATATGCCCATAATGCATTTTGTGATTTTCACATGGCACCAAGCCACACAAAAAATAGATGCATTAGTTTGAAACCCAAGATACATGACTTGATAGATGGTAACATTATTGATCTAAGCACTCTAGTTAAGCTTCTTTAGGCAAAGCAAACATAGGACAAAGCTTTGAAAATATTCTCAGATCCTTTCTCGTAGCATTATAAATAGGAGATAGGGGACACATTAGGTGTTCACCATGAATATCATGCATATCCACCACCAACTACATATAGGGCACCTTTAACTGAGTCACATCCTTTAAGTAACATGATTAGTGTGTATAATTCTAGAGTTCCAGCTAGAACTTTGATCTCCTTCTTAGAGTAGGAGATAGTTGAGGATGATTCAGATTATCATGCACTCTTTATCAAAGCTTACATTCATAATCATATCTTTCATAGCGTTCTCATAGATAATGGATACACTATGAAATTATTATAGTATTTGGGATATTTAGAGTAGTATATTACCTTGATAGACATAGATATCAATAAATTAGATGGGCACATATAGAGTTCATTGGGTGAGATTGTACTTCCTCTAAAAGTTAGTCTAACATATGTGGCCACACCATTTACTATTATTCCTAGTGCAAGAGTCTTTGATATGTTACTTGGTTGACTATGGATTTAGAAACTTCGAACAATACCTTATGCATTTCATAAATGCATGAAATCCATTCACACTGATCAATTTTTTATAGTTCATGGAGTTCCATATGAGTTACCACTCCCCACTTTAGATCCATATTTTACTTTGAAATCACTAATTTCATCTTCTCCACCAGTTACAATTATTCTTCCATTTTAGATTTAGATACTATCAAGGCCTTCCTCACTAGCATAGAGTGTCCATACACTTCTATATAGGCCTCTTTTATAACATCATATTTTTTAGAATTTTAGATAGCTTCTAGCTAGTGTTTACACATAGGGAAGTATCTTTGAGGTCTCATTCCTTTACACATAGATCACATGTTTAGAGAGCTTCTTCTACTACCAAATGGGTCCCTAAGATCCCTACAGTTACATCCACTTCTTAGAATTATAGGGGGACCCCAAAGTCAATTTCCACTATAGATAGTTTAGAGCATTTATAATATACACAACTTTTAGATCCATAGTCTCAGCCCTTCCATCATGCTTCACGATCATTCACAATCCCTCTCCTTGATATAGGACACCATGATATGGAGTCTTCGATGAGATTCATCTATTCGTATCATCTTTCCTCAACCTTACTTATACATAGTTTCTCAATATTTCTTGTACATAGTCTCCTTATTATTGATTATACATAGCTTATTATCAAAATATAAAAACATTCAAATATGTTAAAATACCTAAAATAATATAACATTCCAAAATACAAAAATAATACAAAATATCAAAAATACAAAAACATTTAAATTTTATGCATTATCCAAGCTTCACATTTTTAGTATAATGATAGATTTACATTTTTTTGTTCTATGCTATTGTTTATCGATTTATCTACATTATCATGCTTTACTTGATCTTCTTTAAGTGTGTGCAGTGACATCCAAATCCTTAATTGCTTCACTATACCCATTGAAGGGGCATCTTAATTCTATATTCGATACCTACATTGATTATTTACCAACTAGAGGCATCTTCTCCATGACTACACCATTCAAGTTATGTCATTCCTACACCACACACTCTAGTTATCATGTTGATATACATTACTTATTAGTTTACATAGATTACTCTATCAACACTCACTAGTATATAGTACTCATGTATTTATTATCATATACCTAGTCTTGTACTATGTGTCTTGCATACTTTCACTTCTTTCTTTGATTGGTTAGATGTGATTGTATTTTCAGTATTTACATACTTTCCTTACTTGCTTTGTGTAGCTAGATGTGATTGTATTTCTCACTTCTTATTTTATATATTATATGTGCTTTAGGACATTTTCTAATGTCCTTTGATTCTATTCTTGTGTGTGCCTTAGGACATTTTTCAATGTCATTTACTTGTACACTTTTATGTTCTTGTGGCCCTCATGTCAACCTTTCTTATTTCCAATTGTATGTGTATGTGGCATTTGAACATACCTTGTATGATTTCTTTTCTAGGTTGAGTGACATGTGCCCATGTGCTCATGTCCCTTATTTTATTGGCCCCTTGGCCACTTTTGTGTGATTATTACTTCTTGCTTTGTGTGCTTGTTACTTGATTACTTCTTAGTTATTTTCAATGCCATGATCCACATCATGCTTTGCATTTATTTTTTAGATGCTATGATGGACATCATGTTCCATCCCTCCTTGGAAAATAACAACTAAAAACTAACATTTTGAGTTTCAATTCATCACATTTCACATGATATTACATTATTATATCTATCTAGGCATACATCTATTGATCTAACAATCTGCAATACAAAATATGCTAGATCTTGAGACATCTTTCTAATTATCATTTCTATATCATGTATTTCATAGAATAACACACTTGTAAAGCTCTTTCTTCTAAGATAAATCATTACAAGGTCTTCATTCCTACCCTCAAAATAGGGGAAAATAAATAGGGGTTTTATCATAGAGATTAGAGCTCCTACTGGTCAACAAATCAATTTTGAGAACACTCAGAACAATAATCATAGGTTAAATTACGTAGAATAAACCAAAAAGATAATGATGATTATAGAAAAGTTGTCAGATTCAACAAAGAACAATAGTCCTAAACTTGAATAAAAGTTTTAGATAGTAGGGTTTTCTAGTTTTGGTGCTCCTATCCAAATAGTAAAAAACCAAATTTTATAGAAACAGGTAGAAAAGTCAGCTCAGCTATAGATTTATCACATATAGATCAGTTCAAATTTAATATTTTTAGTATAGTTTTTTCTTAGAGAATATGGCTATAGGGGGCATCATTTGTGACATGATGGCTCTCACTTTTAGTTTTAGATTGGGTAGTTGGTATAACATCTAGATCATAATCCATGTTACAGACACTAGTGACTGGGGGTAATATGCATGGCACATTTGACTTCTTTTCTTTACTAATTTAGTATATTACCTAGGTATTTTCTATAGTCGTGTGCTTTGTTCCATCTATAGGTGGTTGACATCATTTTAGAGTGGATTTAATATAATCCTAACCTCTACACTCTTGAGTGGATTCCACATAATCCTAATTTCTAGTTTTGGAGTGGTTTTCATACAAGCCTAATCTCTTCCTTCTAGAATGACCAAGATTGGCCTAGTTTCCGTCACACATTTGACTATCCATGCCACATTTTCATATTAATAGATCATTCATGGGATTAAAGATCCATATCATATGACACACATTCATACCAATATCATTTTATAGCTTCACTTAGTGGGCAATGATGGAGCTAAAAGTCTAGTTAGTCTTTGTATTCTTGAGCCACCTACTTAGATGGATTGGACACATAATCCAAATATTTATTAACAAATGCATGACAACATAGATTCACATAGTAGGTGATGATGAAGACAAAGGGATAGCCTTTACATTCTTGAGTCACTCTTAAGGAATTGAGCACTCAACTCCATTCATGATATTACTCTTGGTAAAACATATATCTAGCATATCCATCATCATACAATATTACTTAGCATCACAATAGGTTTTGTATTAGTACATGTACTTGGTGAGGTGTATTCATTCCTTTATCTCCTCTCTCTGTCTCTTACCCAATTTTTATATGTTCACATTTTAGATATAATATATCTATTAAAAACTGATCTACTCTTTGTTTTCTCTTATATATTTAAAATTCATAATTTTCTCTCTCTCTATGTACACCCAACATCATATAACTTCATTGGATTTACCCTTGTTGATAAGTTTAGTTATGCTTTCTACTTTTCCTTTATCTTAGTATGTTGATTTACTACATCACTAGAATAAAGGGGGGGGGAAATGTAGTCATATAAAATGTCAAAATTGGTAGCTTGAGTGTGGATTGTGACACCCAAACCATATGTCCCTCTTGCATGCTCTCATGACATTTATAGACACCTTTGTTTATTATTCCTAGTCACTTGTAGACTTTCAAGACCTAATTCTAGCTTAGCCAGTCTACATTTCTCATGCTAGTTCCATACCCTAGGTCTCAAGCCTATAGGATATGATTACTTGGTCTAGAATATAGTGATAGACCATAGGGTGTCCTTTTTCTAGTGCTCATATCTAATCACATTTCAATCCCAAATGACTATTTTCTTTTGATTCTACTTCTTCATTATGTTAGCCTAACATGAATACATTTAACCCATTATCAATATATCTACTTAAAATCCCTTTCAAAATTTATTTATAAGGGGTTGGAAAATATTACAAAAGAAAGTAAGAATACAAGTAAGACCACTAAGGCAAATTTCCCTATTCTTTGTATACAACAATCTAATACATCTACTAGCATATTTAAAACCTCACACCAATCCTTAGCCACCTCAAACACTCTTAGTTTGGTATTTTTGCATCTATATAACACTATTGAATAAATCAAACCAATTGGAAGAAATACATATGGCTTGATCCCTCTTTAGAGTATCTATATATAGGCAACGTGCCCACACAAGGTTTATGGATACACATTTAGTGCATTTTACACACACTAACCCCCCCCCCCCCCTCTTTCTCAAGTTTCATTCAATCAATATGAAGTTCTAAGGTTAGATATTAAATTAGATATAAAAATATCTTTTTCAACATTCAAAATCCAAAATTTCACAAGCAAGATCACATAGGGACAGTGGACAAAACCTATAAAACTCAGATCTCTATGACTAGTTTGGATAATAGTAGTAGGACCTAGACTATAGCACTAGAACCTAAAGTTTCCTATTTTTGGTGCTCCTATATTTTCACCAAATGAAAGTTAGATCCTAGTTCATGACACTATCTTAGTCCTACACAGCCAATTTTAGCCTCTTTCTCAACCATCTCAAATTATACAAATAAGTACTATAATAACTTCAATATTATTTAATGATTTAATATTCAAAACCCTTAACTAAATTAAGAATAAAACTCCAATATTCACAAAACTATTAAATCAACAATCAAGAGTTATTATTTGTTCTTGCTTCTTCATAATCTTCTCTTCCACCATACTACTTGAAGAGTCTTAACTTAGGTTTCTCATTTGGAGAATCTAGTGTTGTGGATAAGTATTAGATGATTTATCCTTTCTTATTTATCATTACAAACCAAAATAACCTCTTGCAAATCCCCATTGACCAAGGGAGAGATTGAGTCTCTATCAGTTCACATTCAGGTAAGTATATTCTAACTTTGTTCACCTCTCTTTTAACAGATAGAAGTAGCATAAGTGTTGAATTGAATAATATTAATCTTCATATTCCATGTATTAGGGTCTTACTCATACTTAACTTATTTGACATTATATTATACGTTGTTTTTATTTCTTCTAACCCCTTTATTGTGTCATAAGCTTTGGTGTGCACTAGATTAGATTTACTTTCTTGTTTATTATACTTAAGTGAAATATCAAGCCTTAGGACTCTTTTAGGTTTGTTACATGATTATGTTAGACTATAGGATTTATAACTCTACCTAACATGGTGTATTATGAAAAATAATCCCCTAATTAGGTCTAAGGGATCTTTATATTACTCATACTCCCGCTTAAAAAATGTATTCCCAATCAAAAGTGTAGGTATGATCTATCTTTTCTAAGATAGGATTTATTTATAGACATGATGCATTTATGATTGCATAAATTCTTGTGAACATAACATGAAACTAACCCTTGTAGGATTTATTTCACTTTATTTCATTATTTCTAGCATTATTTTTATCATATTAGATCAACTCTATAGACCCAGTTCTAATCTTTATGTGTAAGTTTTCAAGAATAGGCAACTAGATTAACTTGAATGACATAATAAAAGTTTCAAACTTATAGTTTATACTATTATGTCAACCCAATTGACCCTGTGCATTTTTAGACATCCATTTCAACATACCAAGTTAACCTTAGTCAACCTTGTACATTTTTAAGCTTTTGCAATAGGTCCCTACATAGCTTGATTAACCTAGTCAACCCAATTAGCAAGTTTTGCCAACATTCTTTAAGGTTCTTGATTAGAAATATTCCTCATTTGCATATATGACCCACCAAGGTTCCTTTCTATCTCTCTATTTATTTATTATACTATCTTTCCTTTCATAGTTTGCATTCTTTAAAACTACCCCTACACAGTCAACTGGATTGACCCTATTGACTTAATTCTATGTTAAATGTGCTTTTTGTATAACTAAGTTGACCCTGGCTAACCCTATACCATTTTAGACATTTCTTTTATAGTATATATTTGACCCTGTTGACTTTGTTCTATATTTTTTTCATATAGTGTCAACACTCTACCTTGTTTCAAATTGGAATTAATCTATATATGCTAGTAATTAGTTCACATCTTTCCTTTCTTATTGCTTACATGATTATAATAGATCACATATCTTAATTATGTAGTTTCCAACTAATATCTTAATTTTAATATTTTCTTTTTTATGCACACATAGCCAAATCACATAATCTAAATAAGCACTTTAACATTTATCTACCCAAAGCCAACCTAGTTGGATTTCATCACCAACGGGGAACCTAACTTGATGCTCTGCTCAAGTATAAAGCATGGTTAATGGCATATTATGGATAGGCACCCGATTCCCTTATCATTGTGGTGTGTTAAGTGAGGGGGTAAGCCCTAATACCAAGCTTGTATCATTGCCAATACAATCCCTTTCAACTTAAACTACTTGAAACCATCCTTAGATTATTATCTAGTTCCTTGCTTTACAACCAAATTCTCATCACATTTTAAGTCATTTATTAATAATGTAATAAAACATCTTAGGTTGACCAATTATTTATCTCTTTACTTTTCAAGTTGATTTCTTGCTCTTTGCTCAATTATGTATGCAAAAACTTGTATTAGCTAGCGTTAGTGTAAGGTTTTATATTATGTACCTCAATTGGATTGGATAGCATTGATTTAATGGACTATTTATTTTCCTTTGGCTCTTAATTTCCTAGATTAACTAAAAAAATTATCTTATTTCAATTCATTACTTGGCATCAAATGTTTCTCTATCTATTATACTAGGTTGACCCAGTTGACCCAGTGCCTTTTTCAATCTCTATACACTGTATAGGATTAACTTTGTACCATTTATAATACATTTTTACTTCTTTTCCTATTTTTTTCCAGTATACTAGATTGACCCAATCGACCCTATATAATTTAGGCCCTATTTTCTATGTTAGGTCAACCTATTTGACCTTATACTATTTTTTACTTTCTTTATTCATTAATCTAGTTCTCTATTTCTCTAATTTTACATTTTGTTCATCTCTCTTTAATCAGAATGATGTCTCCTATCAGAATCTTCTTGGATGGATTGAATATTTTTAGATACTATATGGGATGTTTATTTATCCCTCTTTTCCTCCTAAGAGTACCATCACTCTTATGGCACTTCTTCTCCTTCATCTATGAATTGTAACATGGTATAAATGACACCTCAATATGAATTTGATGGATCTAATCCTTTTTTTACTCACCAAGATACTTTTCATCTTTAAAACATTCAAACTAATGTAGAAGTGATTGATACAAGTTTTCTTAATAATCCCACTAATAATCCTTCTTCTAATAATACACCCCTAATACCAATTTGGGGAGTGCTCTTACTAATACCAACCCACCTCCTAATACAACTCAACTATTAACCTAAGTTATTCAAAAAATGAACATAATGAAAAATTATAATACCAATCAAATGATGCAACTTCAATAACATCTAATCAACCTTCAACTATGCATCCTCAAGGTAATCTCAATTTCATTCCTCCACCTCTTAGGGAAGCCTCAAGTAATGTTATGCCTCAACCCATAATGAATAACCAAATGATTCAAACTATTCAAAATGAGCCTTTAACCCCCTTTATTGTATCCATTTATATTTGTGACATATCTCCAACTATCAAATATGATGGGACTAAAGACGTTGCTTCATTTCTCAAAGTCTTTAGCAACCTTTACAAAAAATATATCCAAATTAATACTTTCATCGTAACTAAAATCTTAGTCAAAACCTTTACTAGGGATGTATTAGAATGGCATAATCAACTTCCCCAAGATTATATTTGGAAACTTGAAGATTTGGTTAATCCTTGGTTAAAGTGTTTCAACATAATGATCTTCCCAAAAATTGCCTTAGCCACTTCATCAATGCTAAATAATTTCCCACTAAATAAGGTCATGACTTTATCAAAAGATTTAAATCATTATCCCATAAAGATGATCATAACATGATTGATGATAACTTATTCAAACTCTTTATCACAGCTTTGACTACCACCCTTCAATATAAGGTTTTTAACCTTTGCTCCCCAAACACTTAATAAAGCTCTTGACCAAGCCAAGTGTTAAGACTTTATTATGAAGAAATTCAAACATAATCCTAAACTTGTTAAAGGATCTTTACAAACATATAATGTTATCACTAGTATTTCTTTGCAAACTAAACAAGGAGTTACCAAAATAGATGTTCCTTCACCTTCTCATACACATGTCTCAGTTCAACAAATGAAATAATTTTTACCACCCTCAAAACCTTTCACCTATCCCAATGTTCCTCCTAAGTGTTATGACCCCAATATATTTTTTCAATTCCATGCCAACATTGGGCACTATCATTAATCTTATAGAGGGCTCACCAATTTTTTTAATCTCTTATGTGATCAATGATTCATTCAACCAAGAAGCTATGATCAACCTTCATTGTCAAGAATACACTGTTGCCTTTCAAAAATGATAAGCTTCTAAAGCTTCTACTTTTATTAACCAAAAATTTTATCCTAGTAATCAATAAAATTATAAGGATGTTTGTGCCATTTATGCTTATTAAGATCAATGATTTAACAATTCTCAATATGTCAACACTATTAAGGTCAATTATCAACGTAAACTAGCTCACAAAGATCTCACTACTAAGCCTGAAAATCCATCTTTAGAGGAACAACTCTTAAAGATACTACCACCACAAATCTTGATTCAGAAGAACTTGAGGAACAACTTCATCATTTTGATCCTCCAACCACATCTATTCCTCCAAAGTCTAATTTACCGCCCAAACCTCATGTTGGTTCCTCTAAATCTTATTGGAAATTTTGTGAAGAAATTAACTCCATGCCTTGTAATATTCCACTTATGGAGTTATTTCATACTTCACCATATCATCATAAATTCATTATGCAACAACTTCAAGAAATTGAAGATCCATCTTCCATAGATTAAGAACCACCTTCTATTGAATCTCAACCTACCAACATCAATATCATTGAAACTACATGTCCTTCTTCCAAGGCCTTTGTTGAAAATCTTGAAAAGGACATGATCAATGATGAAATTATTTTTCATGTTGATGATCCATCAATATTTATTAAAGTATCCATTAATACTGATATTATATGTAAATTTTTCATAGATGAAGGATCTAATATTAATGTGACATCTTTATGGCTTATACAACAACTCATTAGATAAGGATCATATTAAGCAAATACATCTTACCTGTCATGGTTTCAATAAGACTAATTAGAAGCCACTTGGTTGCATCTATATTTCATTAACCATAGGACCTAAGAACATTCAAACTAAGCTTATGGTCCTTGATTTAACCTCATTTTATAACATACTCGTTGGTTGTCTATGGACTCATCGAATTAGGGCCATTTATTCTTCTGGTAGTTAATGTATTAAATTCTTACATAATGGAAAATGGTATAAGCATGAAGTTGATCCTAACCCATGGAGTATCCAACTGCCTAAACCTAAATCACAATATCATGTTCATATTATTCCTAAGATCAATAGTGCTCATTTACCTAAGTTCATCAACATGAATCCTAATTTACAAGTTACTCTTGTGGATTTTGATGATGATGAGTCCAATGAGTCAAAACATACTTGTAATATCACTAAGCTTCCTCCATATATTTCATAATTTCTTCCTACTTCTCTCCTACCAAGAGACCATACTATTCTTCTCATGGATGAGATTACCAACTTTTCCCCTCCATGCAATGCTTAGGAGACTTATCTACCATAAGTTTCCTTCACTTGAAATGATTTTGGAGTGACCAAATTATTTCAAGATCCTCTCATCATGTCTCCTCATACATTCAGTAATATTGGGATTTCCTTCTATGAAACTCCCCCTAATTCTCAATCATGTATAATTTATCCAACATATGATGATAACTATGTCATGGTCCAAGCTCAATTTAGAGATTTGGATGTCCAACATTATTAGGAAACTTTAGCCCAAATCCATTCTTTTAATTAGTATATGCATACCATTTCTATGGATCATACCCTAGATCATAAGGGTCATGTGTCTCCTACCAATTCTCCTCTTATCAATACTCCTTGGGTGGTAGAGCAAATTATACCTTCTAAACCTTTGTAAATTTGTACATTTCCTTTACCACTTATCGATCTAATCATTACCTCTAATTTTCTCCCATCATTGAATCCAACAACACACCCATATCTTCTACTCCATATATTCCTACAAGGTAATCAATGTTAATTAGATTCGTTCTAAGTATGATCATCATGGTAATCAAATTTTAGATCTTGAAGTAGATATAGAGTATTATGGTCCTCTTCCTACCTTGCCTAGTGATGAAGCTATCCTTGAGTTACTATATGCCTAGGAACCTCAAATTCCTTGATAGTATCATAAACTTAGAAATTTCAAGACTAAAACTCTTTATTTTAACAACTTCATTGCTAGCATTGATCCTAAAAAAAATATAATTTATACCTTACCTAATTCACCATACCACTTTCAAGATGGTAATTCCATGATTATTGAATAAAACACTCATATCAAATATGGTACTCCATCTTATCCTTGATCGATTACAAATTTTCATGGGCTTTCACCTAGTGAACATGATAATTTTAGATTATTATTTGACAAATATGATGAATACTTCCCTTCATTCTATGAGGGCATGCCTGACACTGAACCTAGAATTGTAGTACATAACATCATCACTTATCCTGATGCCAAGCCTGTGCATCAAAAGTAACAAAAATTTCAACCTAAAGTTTTAACTTTATGTCATAAGGAAATCATCAGATTACTCGATGCTAAATTTATTAAACTAGTGGATTATTATAAATGGGTTTCTAATATTGTCCCAATTTAGAAGAAAGTCACTATGGGCATTTAAACGTATATTGATTTCCACAATTTTAATCTTGCTTGTCCTAAGGACAACTTCCCCTTACCTTTAATAAATATCATTGTTGATTCCATGACTAGTTACAAAATGTTATCTCTTATGGATGGTTTTTTGGGATACAATAATATTAATATTTCCCCAAAATAACAACATAAGACTAATTTTACCATATAATGGGGTACATATTTTTATGTCAAAATTCCCTTCAGTCTCAAAAATGCCTGAGCCACTTACTAATAAGTGATGACTCACATATTCCATGATCTCATTCAAAAAATTATTGAAACCCATGTTTATGATCTCAGTACTAAATCCATAATAATATTTTTTATCTTAAATTCATATTTGATTATCTCCTTAAATATAAAGTTAGACTTAATCCTTACAAATGTGTCTTTGGATTCACATCCCAAAAATTGTTAGGATTCTTAGTCTCTCTCCGTGGCATTGATTTTGATATTACCAAAATTAGTACTATCATCAACATGCTCATTCCTAATTATATTCCCAAAATTCATACTTATTTAGGTAAACTTGGGGCAATTAAATTATTTGTCCTAAATTTGGCATATCACATTTACTCCATCAATTCCCTTCTGAAGAAAGGTATTGATTTAGAATGAATAGATCCATGTCAAAAAAAAATTGATAATATGAAAGAGTCATTAATTTTTCCACCCACACTTCTTCATCCTTATAATGATATACCTTTTATTCTATATACTTCTTCCACACCTATTTCAGTTGGGGCAATTCTTACCCAACAAGATGACATAGGAATAGAGTATGTTATCTACCACGTTAGCCGAGGCCAAATAGATTATGAAACACATTATACAAAAATAAAAAATGATTTCCTTGCCATATATTTAATATATAATAAGATTCACCATTACATGATTTACCAAACTAATTATGTCATTATTCATTTTGACCCCCTTCATCATTTCTTCTCCAAAGCCTTTCTTACTAGAGATCGAATTGGCAAATGGATGGTCCTACTTATGGAATTTAATCTCCACATCATCACTAAAAAAGATATCAAAGGGAAATTAATATCTTATAAACTATATATATCTCTTATACCAACCATTTTTTCTCTTCAAGATGATCCTCTAGATGATAATATCCTTTACATTGAAGGTCTTAATCAAGCTATTTCCCTCAAATATTACTTTCATAGTTTACTAATAATATTGAATCAAATAAAATAAATGAATATTCCACTCAATATGGTACTAATAAATGAAAAATATTTATTGAGGATCTTCCTAAAATTATATGGGAAACATTCCAGGTGATAATTTGGGTGATGGTTCTACTCCAATTGGTGGCAGGACTTCCAGGAGCCATAACTTTTGAACTGTATCTCCAATCGACTCACCATTTGAGCCATTGTAAAAATAAGAATGAGGATAATGATATGAGATGGAATTGATCTCATATAAATATATTTTAACCCCAAAAAACCCAATGAAAGTTCCCAAAATTTCAATTTTAGTAGTGTTGTCTAAAAATAGTAAGTTTCTAAAAATAGTAATTCCTCAAATTCTGTATTATTGTAAATCATGGAAGTCAAACCACTTAATCTCCCACAATATTTGTGACCTTAAAAATACTAATCCTACCTTAAACATGTGTATAGATTAATATGTAAATTGAAATGGAAATTAGACATCTCTTCTCAGAGATAAGCATATGTTTTATTCATTGCAAATCCAAACATATGCTTATCTCTGAGAAGAGATGTCTGATTTCCATTTTGGGTTAAATTTTAATTTATACATATTTTTTAGGTAGGATTATTATGTGTAAGGTCACAAATATTTATGGAGATTAAGTGGTTCAAATTCCATGATTTACAACAATACAAAATTCAAGGAATTACTATTTTTAGAAACTTACTATTTTTAGACTGCACTGCTAAAATTAAAATTAGGGAACCTACATTGGGTTTATGGGGTAAAAATACATTTAAGCAATATCCATTCCATCTCATCTCATTCTCCTCATTATTATCTTTCCAATGGTTCAAACAATGATTCGATTGGAGCTACGGTGCAAAAGTTATGGTTCCCAGAAGTCTTGCCACCAACTAGGGTAGAACCATCACCCGAATTGTCACCTAGAATGTTGCCCGAATCATAAAATTAATGTTGATTTACATGAGTATAATTGTACCCTTTACCTTGATGGTGATAAATTTTTTCAAGGACCTAAGGCAGGTTGCATTCTCATGAGTCCTCTTTGGAAGATCATTTCTTTAAATTTTTGCTTCACTTTTGATGTTACCAACAATATGGCCAAATACGAAGCTCTTATCTTAAAAATGAGATTTTATATTGATTTATACATTAAATTAATTCATTATTTAAGTTATTTTCAACTGAATTTCCATCAATTTAGTGGTGATTATCAATGTAAAAGTGAAAACATTATTACCTATCATCAAATTACAACCACTCTTGCTAAGGATTTTATCTCCTTCACTATTGACCCTATTCCTAGAGATCAAAACTCCATGTTGATTATATTTACTCTTTATCATATCTCTTTCATCCACATCAAGTTCTTTTTGATCCTTCTTTTCTTATATAAATAATAAAATCTCCATCTTCTACTCAACCACCTGATTTGCTTATTTACCACATCGATGATGTGACTATTTGACAAAAGCCATGGTATCAAGACATCATTCATATTTATAATATCAAACTTACCCTCCTAATTTAAACTCTTTTGAAAATATGCACATTTTTAAGTAAGCTTTCAAGTATGTATTTCAATATAACATCCTTTATTATCTCAATGCTGAGGGTACCTTATTTCATTGTGTTATGTAAGATGAGGTCCCTCATCTTTTTTAACAAGAACATGGGGTAATTTGTGGTGGAAACTATAGTAGACATTCTATATCTCAAAAATTCCTATGTATGGGTTAATTTTGGCCTACTCTTGGAAATCATGTAATTGAATATCCTAAAAAGTGTAATCCTTGTTAGCTCTAGGATGATCTAATCCATTCAACTCCAACTAAACTTAAAACTATTGAATATCCTTGGCCATTTTCTACTTTGGGATTTGATATTATTTGTAAAATTCCTTTATTACATGAGGATAATGTATTTATCATCACCACTACCAAATATTTTACTAAGTGGGTAGAAGCCATGCTCCTTGTCAATGTCACCAGTTTGACTATTTCCAAATTTATTCTTGATCAAATAATTTATTAATTTGGAAATACCCATATCATCATTTTAGATAATGGTGGTAACTATTTTAAAAAACATTTTAAACAAATTTACAACAAATTCAAGATCAATCACAAAATTTCCACACCTTATCATCCACAATGCAATGGTCAACCTGAGGCCACTAATAAAATTCTCAAAAAAATAGTTCAAAAGAAAATTCATGAAACCCACATAGATTATCATCTTCATCTTTACCATTAACTTTGGGCCTATTTTAATAGTATACACATTACCATTGGGGCATCTCCATTCTCTCTAGTCTATGGTTCTAAGTCAATTATTCTTTTAGAAATTAAACTTCCCTCTCTTCATATATCTCTTCATACAATTATTATTGATGAATAATTATGTGAATCTCACCTTCATACCCTTGATATAATTGATGAACATCATCTATATAATTTACAACATAATTTCCAATATAATACTCGGATCACCAAACAACATAGCAAATTTGTTAAATTCTGCACATTTAATGTTGGTAATCTTATCCTTAAACTAGACTACAATCAGGATAAATAAGTTAAATACACCCAAAAATGGTGGGGCCCATATTTATTCAAAGATACTCTTGGTCCAATCACTTACTACTTTTAAACTCATGAAATCCATGTTTTTAAAGAGCCCACCAACACAATTCCTCAAAAAGTTCTTTGCCTAAACATTTCTTTCTTATCATGTTTTCTATGTACATCTTTCTAACACTTTTTTATAGGTTATTTAATCATGGGTCTCTCCCTATGCAACAAGTTTCTTACTTTCATAAACCATTAGTCCCTTTTTGTCTTTTGGTCTCTTGATGTACCATAGTCTTCTTTATCTTCTTACATTTTCTCTTATTTTTCACACCCCTTGGGTTTCTCTTTTTTTGAGTTGCTTTGTAAGACCATGGATAGGACCTAACATTTCTTACAAAACCACCATATTTTACTTATATTTATCACTCTTTTTCTTTCCAATCTTTATTTGGCATCCCTTGGGTTTTTTCTCCTTTGTGAGTTGCTTTGTCAGATAAAATAGGACCCAACATTCCTCCCAAATATACCATTTATTTGACATATATTATTCCTTATTTTATGTGTTGTAGTATAAGACCATGGATAGGACCCGACCCTCCTCTTAAAATTACCATTTTATTTCTTTTCTAGAATGTGTTTTACAATGGTTATAAGTATTTGATCCTTCTCAACTTTAGCTTTTGCTTCTTTTACTAGATGAAATATGTACAATAATCTATTTTATCATGTTTTTCCTCCATTTACCTCGTTTCTTATGATAATAAATGACACTTTACTATCATTGTATCACTTTTTTCCCTTTGTCACATTTTTTTGCAATTTGAAGAAATTCAAACTATTTCATATGTCATTCCTCTTTATTTCCCCTTTCTTTCATTCCACATTAGATAAAACAAAGTTAAAGTCAAGATAACACTTTTATTTCACTTGGATTTATGAGACTCTTAGACCCCATGTTCTTTGATTTTTTTCTCTTAGAAACCGTGTCCCAAGTATTCAAATTAAAGTCATCTTTAGCACCCATGTTTGGTTTTCCAAATCCATATGGAGGATGAATAAAAAAATAAATAAATAAATTTAAAATCCAAATCATTTGAAAAAAAATACAATGATATCTAAAAGGCAACATACAAAATCTTAAAAGTCAAAATCACACCAAAATACATGATTTCAAACACATATCCTATCTCTAATCAAAGTTCAAACTCCACAATTGGCCTCACATAGAGTCAAGGTCCTTTGGGTTTTGGGAGGCCAATAAATTGGAATAGAGGGATTCAAAAAACTCTATGGTGTTACCTAATTTCTCACACAAGTACCCAATCTTCCCAATATACTAATGCCTCTATAAGGGGTCTTAGAGAATGGGGAACATTTCATGGCGAAGTAGTTCCATTTTACTTTTCATGCATATATCCTTCATGGGATGATCTATATACTCTATTTGTTCACCCAAGACTTGTATATATAAGAGGAGTTATTTATAGTCCTTAAGGTTGACAATCCTCATGTTTTGACAAACCTAATTTGAGTGTCTTGACTTTGATAAAGAGTTCTCTCTACCTTGGTTTTTCCTTCATTCTCCCCTCTACCCATTTCATTTCCCCCCTTAATAGTAAAATTGTGACTCCAAATATATTTTACCCTCTTATCTAATTACTTATTCTTAATCTCTTAAAAAAATTCTAGCATTACTTTGTTTTAGTTTTATCTATCCTTAGAACAAAACAACATGTTTGAGCAACTATGGATTACTTTCTTTTCACTATAAAATTATACTTTTAGAATTGATTTGCCTTTTTTTCCCCATCTATCATTTTTTTTACTATACTAATATTATAGACACATATTTTTTTACCCTTTTTCCATTGTTGAGTGAGGGTATCTTGTTACTTCTCACTCAATAATGTTGTTTTGCCTTTTTGTGCACCTTTTTCCATTATTGACTGAGATAATGATTATTACTCCTCACTCATCAATTTTATTGTTCCATTTTGTTTTACCATTTTATTTCTTCTTTTACCATTGATTTATTTTATTACCATCTTATTTAACATGTATCCTTTGTTTGATTTGGTTAGTTTGCCTTTCTTACTTGAGGTTTACTTGTTTGAGTTTGTTAGTCTTTAATAGCCTTGGATTTTTGGTTACCTATTTTTATTTTTTATTTTTTGAATTGGTCATTTGGTATAACATATCACCTGTCACCATATCTTGAAAATTTTCCAAAGTACGTCACATCCTCATAGTGCCAACTATCTTGGCTTTTCTTGCATTTGTTTATTTTTGCTCTTTAGTTTTGTATTCTTTAATTTGTCAAAAGTAGTCTCTGCACCCCACACAATCAAAATTAACAACACAATATAAAAGCATCCCATTATAAAGGTAATTCAAGGTACACATTGCATTTACTTTTTAGTCATTTACTTTCAATTATTTTTGCTTTAAAATATTGAAATTTTTTTTAGCATCAATGTTGTGTGTTACTATGTTCTTTCTCGAAACACCATCCCGTATTACACCTTAGTGACATGTGATGAGATTTTAGTAGGGAATATGTATACATAATATTTTTAAATTTTATCAAATACTAGTGTTTTACATCTTACAAGAACCCATCAAGACTCAATCTCTCTGAGTGTATGCCCTATGGGGTGCACCGAGAAAGGGGTGGGTAGACCTTTAGTGCTTCACAGGATTGTTATCCCTAAAATTCACATTATTACCAATCCAAATTAATTCCTACAACCATTCCCTAAGATATTAATCCTCCCTTACACATTCCTCTAGTATTTTCCTCTTTCCATCCCTCTTTCCCTTGATTTATCTCTTTCTGGCTACTTGATTATACTAGGTCGAATGGGTTGACCTTGTACTATTTATGGGTATTTTTCACTTTTTGAGTTTATTAGTCCTTTAACCAACCTAGCTCAGACCTAGTGAATTATCCCCAAAAACATATAGGGTTGACCTATACAACTGAAATTTTCAAAAAGATTAAGGGTGAGATCCACCTATAAATACAAGATCTTTTTTGTCATTATTAGAATATGCAATCAAGAGTTATTATTCACTTGTGCTTCTTCACAATCTACTCTTCCACTAATATACTCAAGGATTCTTAAATTAGGTTTTTTATTTGGATAATCTAGTCTTATGGATAAGTCTTAGATGCTTTGGCATTTCTTAGTTATCCTTACAAACCACAACAACCTCTTGCGAAGCCCCATTGGCCAAGAGAGATATTGAGTCTCGATGGGTTCACATTTAGGTAAGTATATTATAACTTTGTTATCCTCTCTTTTAGTAGATATAAGTAGCATAAGTTTTAGATCAAATAATATTACTCTTCATATTCCATATATTAGGGTCTTACTCATACTTAATCGAGATTCTCTTATACATTATTTTGATTGCTTCTAACCCCTTTATTATGCCATAAACTTTGGTGTGCACTAGATTAGATTTAATTTATTTTTTATTATAATTAATTGAAATATAAAAAATTATGACTCTTTTAGGGTTATTACATGATTGTGTTATACTAGAGGCTTTGGAACCCTACCTCACAATTTGTATTGTGACAAAGGATCCCCTAATCGAGTCTAGTTGATCCCCATATTAGTCATGATACCAATTAACAAATTCATTACCAATCAAAAGTGTAGGTATGATATATCTTCTCCAAATTAGGATTGATTTATATACATGATTCATTTATGCTTACATACAATATGCATAACCAATTTTGTAACAACTATAAATGTATTATGATTCTGAATCTAATTCTGACTCAAGGGACTCTAAATTCAATGTCGCGACTAACATTGATTCTTAATTTGATGCTAAATCTGATGTCAATTCAAAAATAGAACCTAACTCTAATTTTGATTCTTCATCTGATGTGGATTCTATTATAATGATGTTTTATTGAATGATTGATATTAGACAAATAACAGCCTATGATGGCATAATGGGATTCATAGAGATTTTTTTTTTAAAGTGAGACTCCTCAACAGTTGGAAAAAGGTCAAGAGATAACTCCTCAAATAATATCTTGTCAATATGAGGCACTTAAAAATAGGCATATGGTCGAGGTAATGATTTTCTCAAAGGAAATTATAATCATTAAGAAATGACTTAATAAAGATTAGCTTGACAGAGTGAGGTTCCTCAACAATAATAATAGTATTAAGAGGTGATTCATCATAGGTTTACTTATCACAAATGGTTGGTTCAACAAAAACATCTTGGATTGGTTAGATTTCTTGGCCTTGGTTTCCAATTAGTTGTATAATACCAATTTTAAATACTTATTGGTCCATGAATGATTGGCTCAATTAGAGAGGTATAGATTGGCTCAGTTGGGGTACTGACTGGCTTGGTTGGGATTGGATGATTGGTTGGGGTTTTTTAATGTGTGGAATGGATGGAAATAGTTGAATAATGACTAGCAATTTGATAATGGTAGGGCATTATGAAGATTGATTACTTGCATGAGCCAAAGAACAAAGTCCTGAAATGATAACAATAAGGCATTATGGAGCTTGATTATTCACACAAGCCAAAGGACAAGGTATAATAATGATAAGGGTAGGGCATCATATAACTTGGTCACTCACACAAGCCAAAGGAAAAGGTCCTAGTATAGAAATGGTAAGGTGTTTTGGATCTTGGTTTCTTGTACAAGCTAAAGGATGAGGTTGTATAATAGCGAAAGGGCATTATAGATCTTGGTTGTTCACATAAGTCAAAGGATGAGGTATTGGTATATAAATGGTAGGGCTTTATGGAGCTTGTTTATTTTCACAATCCAAAGGACAAGGTCTTGGAATAATGAAAGGGCATTATGGAGCTTGGTTACTTGCACAAGCCAAAGGATGAGGTCTTAGAATGATAAGGGTAGGGAGTCATGGATCTTGGTTGCTCACACAAGCCAAATGATAAGGTTTTGTAATAATTAAAGGGCATCATGGAGCTTATTTTCTCACATAAGCTAAAGGATGAGGTCCTAGAATGGAAATGGTAGGGCATCATGGAGCTTTGTTGCTTGTACAAGCCAAAGGATGAGGTCTATAATAATAAAAGGGTGTTTTAGAGATTGGTTGCTCACACAAGCTAAATGATGAGGTTATGGTATAATAATTGTAGCCCTTAGATGTTGTGGAGCTTGGTATCTCACATAATATAAAATAGGGTTAAGGGCATAAGCAAGGGAATGAGTGGTACATAAGAACAAGTATAATACATCAACTAGTTGGAAGAATGGATCACTAAATTCAAATCTTGATGATCTTATCTTTGTTCTTCAAATTGAGTATTACAAGGAGGGTATGGATCTTCCTCCTAAATAACATTATCTTTATCCTAGTAGGGATCTCCAGTCAGATTTTTTGGATCTTAACTGTGTTCCCCATATTGAGTATTATAGGGAGGATAAGAATCCTCCTCACAAACCACTCCTTCACCATAAAGAAAATGATTATGGTTAATTTACATGCCTATTCTTTCATAATATGGATCATAAGGGGGTTCTTTACTTTTCTCCCTAAATTGATTATTGTAAGAAGGATATGGATCCATTTCATAAATAACATTATGCCAGTAGGGGTCTTGAACAAAGTCATTTCGTGCAGCTATTTCATCATAACTTGGATTGTACATAAAGCCACCATAAGTGTAGCTAGATATATATACATCAGTTATGAAAGCTCCACAAAAGGTCTTAGAGTTCTAAAAACTCTAAAAAATAATGTCCAAAGGACAAAAGGTTCAAATTTGGTCTAACTTGGTCTAGGGGAGCTATATCTCCAAAATGGTAGGTGTTAGGACTTGGTATAAAACAATATAACGTCAAATTTATCACACATAAAAGGTCAAACATTTGAATAGAAACTAGCATGTCAAACTCTATAATCTAAAATGTTCCAAATAGGTCTAAACTAGGAAAACAAAGGATCAAAATATGCATGTTCTAGGACTTTTGGACAAACATGGCATCAAAATCTAGACTTTAAACAAAGGTATGTGTTACGAATTTTGGTCAAAAACAACATCAAAATATAGACTTGAAACAAAGGTGAGATTTTAATCTAAAAAACTAGGAACACTTTGACATAAACTAGGCATATGAAATCAAACATAAACTTGGTCAATTGGCATACGTCATAAGGAAAAAGACATATAGAGAGATACTATTTTCTCCCAAATAAAAAGCACAAATAATGATGAAAAATAGGCTCTTTTAAACAAAAAAGTTAAACAAAATTTTAACTGCATAAAGGCACTAGGCAAAGATCCAAGCAATAGTTTCAAAGTTAGGTAATGAATTAAGCTAAGTTATGCAACCTAAAATATAAAGATCTATGTATTTGTCCCTACAAGATGAGGCTTAAACATAAATAAATCAAGTTTTGAATCCAAACTTGTCAAAGTTAATTAAATACTTAACTTAGGAAAATAGGTATCTTCAAACAAAACAAGAAGTGAAACACAACAAAATGACAAAATGGCAAAAGACAAGGATTAAAATGGCATAGATGGCATTGGGTCTGAAAATCGACATTAGGCATAAGGAAAACAAGTTTTGAAACAATTTTAAGTAGTGTAATGATGTTATAACTATCTAAATATGTAAATAATGGTTTGTTTCAAATAATTAAGATACAAAAAACTTAGAATGATTTGGGTAACACAACAGTACCTTTTTCAATCAAAACACACACAAATATGTTTGAAAAAATTTTGAAGGCAAAAATGTGTGATAAAACAGCTAGCATAAAACCTCCTCAAAAAATTTGAGTGACATAAAAAAACTCATTTTTGATGTGGTTTTAATAAAAAAAAAATTTATCCTCAAAACACCAAAAAATAAGTGAATAGATGACAAAATATAACTAAGTATAACATCCTAGATCTTATCAAGGTGTGGCAAGTGGGGTTGACTAAAACTTACAAGTTACGACTATCTAGATTGATCTCAAGTGTGGGTAACACAAGAGAAGCATCAAATAAATTGAGTTCATACCAATCAACTTATCATACAAGGGTATATTCATTTACATGATGATTCCATCCATGAACTACTTAATGGAATCCCTTGGTTGACCAAACCTAACTCAAGTCTTCATTATGAAAGGATAGGTTAGCCACTTGACCCCTTGGATCTCATAGTATGTGTACCCTAATTTGTATACCCTACCATAGAGTAGGGTTGAAACACTATCAGGAGATGAAGCCCTAGGTTAGTGCTTCCTTAGATAACTCATGAGAGGCAATGACACCCCCTTGACAGGCCAAAATACATGAAAATAAAGAACAAGTGGAAGACTTTAGGGTTGATTTTAGATCACCCAAACTATATGGGTTTTTGGGAGAGCCTAGACAACTTTATTTTCAAACCTTAGACTAAGGCACAAATTCAATGAAAATTTTATTTTAATCACCGAAGTTCCCTATAGGGGATGGGGGAGAGCATACACACACTATTATTTTTATGAAAAGAAACAAAGACTAAATAATTTGCAAGCAATTATGCTTTAAGTTTGATTTTAGGCACCAAATTTAAATGTTTGATTATGTTTTGTACTTGACCCCTTGGCTTAAATGTGAAATCTTGAAATAATCACATAACAAAAATAAAGAAAAATCATCTATGTTCGTTTTAAGCCTAAAACCCAAATGTTCAAGATTTAGCCTAAGTTCATTTTTAAACACCAAAAGTAATTGTTCAAGACTTAATCACTTGTTTTAATCACCAATAATGAAGTGTGTTTAATATCTATCCATTCTAATTCCTTTTAAACACCAAATACCAAATGTTTACAATCTATCATATTCTTTTTAATCACCAAATTAAATTTTGTAAGACTTAGATAATTCCTTTTAGATGCCGAAAATGAAATGTGTATTAGCCTAAACTTGAAAATTTGTTTTCAAATCACATTCTATACCTATAATTATTAGATAGTATCCTTTAGCTTATAATAACTTTTAATGGTGAGAAAATAAACTTTGGAAAATTATCTCTCAAGTTATATTTTTTGAAAACACAATGACCATGGTCAATTAGAACTAAACATGGTCGATTTAAGGTAACTGATGCTAGTTTATCTCAAAGAGAACCAAAAATGGTAGTAAAAGACCAATACTAGTTGACTATACTAATTTTGGTCACCTATGAACCTGAAGGCAAAACCATAGCAAAATAAAATGTTAGGTTAGGCAATGGTTAGCTAAAAACTCAACAAAATGTGTAAGGCAATGATTAGATAGAGAGTTTAAATGATAATAAAACCAAGAAACAATGAAAATGAATTTTATAAAGATTTAAAATATAATCTTGGTAAACTATGCTTCACATTGCATATCGACCAATGATTATTACATAGAATCAAGCTTTGTTTGGATGAACTGATGATGATCACATAGATCCATTATTGGTTAGGCCTAACCAAAATCAATCTTTATGTAGATCCAAGCTAATTCAAAGATTAAACATATGGCAAAAACAAATATAAAACTACAATTTTGAGGACATTCAAGCATTCTTTTGTCAAATTTTGAGTTGCATCTTCACCTCCTTGCTACATGGGGTGCATATTGTCCCACCAAGCATACCATTTGTGATGCTAGGAATTTGACAATGGAGGGGAGGTTAGATCAAGTGTTAGTTTCACAATGAAATCAAAATGAAAATATCACACTAACAAATATTTATACCTCTATGCCTAGATCATAGGGGAGATTAGTGAATAAAAACCAATTGACATAATGCAACTAAAATACAAGAAAAATAACCTTTCTTACCTTCTTTGAGTGCTCTAAGAGATATCTTTGTTGGATTTCTTGGCTTGTGCTCAAAAAGTTTATGGTAATGGAGATTGGTTGTCTCCTCTCCTTGGCACCATTTTTTGGCTCATACTTGCTTGATGTAGCTTGATATCTTTGAGTGGCTTGGCTTGTGATTCATAGTTTTGGCATTATAACTCTATAGATTTCAATCTTATCATAAATCTCACATTATAACATTACTGTGTCCAAGCTCTCCTAAATGAGAGGTAAATGCTTGTATTTATAGGTCTAGAAACTAACCCCAACCTAAGGTGAGTTAGAGTGTAGTTAGAGCTTGGAATGGGTTAAAACCTAACCTTTTTGAGTTAATTAACCCCAGTGGAATTAAAAGGTGTCAAATGGTCATGATTATCATTGAATAAGCATGTTGAGATATTTTAGGATATTTGACAACTCAAAAAAAGGTAATTATGAATTCCTAGGATATTCTTTGAATTTTGAATTTCTTTTTTGATAATTCATTTAATTTCTCAAGGATGATTCAATTATACATTTAATTAGGTTTTACATGTTAATTAATTTTATTTAGGCATTTTATCATATTTCAAGATTTGAATTAATTTTATGTGTGTATTTGACCCATTTAATTGATTTATAGGCTAAATTCATATTATAAAGCCAAATTTGTGATATTTAGTGATTATTAGGTTAGATTTGCAAAGGTTGGTAAGAATCAATATAAAGTCCAGTATGAAGCCATTGGTGGCCAATTTTAGGTGTCTACATGTTTGATTTAAATTGGGTGTGAGTTCTCATTTGGGTTGAAGGTCATTATATAGACTCATCATCATTTGATCATTATGAAATTAGGTTATCTTGCATATCACTCACGTTCTAAGTTCTAGAACACATTTTATACTTCTTATTACCATGTGGTAGAATTGTGTTGCCTATTTGGTTTTAGTTTTATACTTAGGAATTATTATGTGTTTTCACATATTGAGTTTCTTAGTTTACATTGTTACTTTCCTCATGAGAAAGACTCTCTTCTAAATTTTTAGTAGCAACTCATCAAAGTTGAACTAGCTTTTATGGTATTGACGTATCTTTAAACCTATGTTTGGTGTACTAGTTTATAGTTTAGGTTTTAAAGTTATCATACCCTCCTCCAATTTGATTATTTCAATCCACCCAAGGTTGAGTAATTTCATTACTATTATTCTAATTGTGTGTCACTAAACCACCTTATCTTTATTATAGTCTCTTTATACCTTGTTACTTATCTGGGGAAAATCAAACCACACCTTGTTAACATTTAGAAAACATTTTCCAAATCTTAACAAACATAGAGAATGATCTTATAGACATGATGCAGTGGGTTCTCTTATGGCCTTAGTTATGAAAAAGAGCATTTTTATGGTGGACATGAGCACTCCATCATATTTGAGGATTTCTCCCTCTTTGGTCCTAGTCTTTAAGCACTAAACCAATCTATGCCAATTTTTTTACATCATCCTTGTCCTTGCCCTTCAATTTACATGTTGCACTCGAAGGTTACCATCATAGGTTATCATCCTTTAGCTTGTATGAGTAATCAAGCTCCATAATGCTCAAAGGTTATCATTTTAGGTTATCCCCCTTCAGCTTGAATGAGTAATAAAGCTTGGTAATACATAAAGGTTACTATTTTAGGTTATTATCCTTCAGCTTGTGTGAGCCACCAAGCTCTAAAATACTTTTAGGTTACCATTTTAGGCCCTCCACCTTTGGCTTACATGAGAAACCAAGCTTTGTAATACCCATTCATTACCATTATTGGCCCATCGCCTATATTTATTGAACCTATTATTGAGGAATGTCACTTTGATAAACCAATATTTATTGATCCCTTCTTCGATAATATAATTTTTAGAGATCCCATTATTGAAACACAAACCAATATTCATCTAGTACTAATTTTTCCCCACTTTAGAAAATCTATGCCGATATTTGAGATTCAATAGCAACCATTTCCTCTTTAATAGCCATCTAGTGAGGACCAAAATGTGTTTAAAGATGATATTTTACAACCAATTATAAACCAAGAATGTGATGTTATTGTTTAAATACCCATTTGTGATAGGCCAACCTATGATGAATCACCTTTTGATCATTTACCTATTATCAAGGAGTCTCACTTTGACAAGCCAATATTTTTTGAGTCACTTCTTAATGATTATAATCACATTTGGGAAAATCATTACCTCGACAATTATCCTATATTCAAAGAGCCTCGCCCTTTTGATAAACCAATCTCTATGGATTTGTCTCTTGATATTTTTCCAAATTTTTTAGGAGTCTCATTTTCATAGGCTAGTTCTTATTGAGTCATCCCTTGAGTGGTTCCCTCTCTTTGAGGGATTCACTTAGATGAGCTAGTATATTTTGAACCCTTCATAGATGAATCAAATTTTATAGAGTCCATTATGCCATCATAGGCCATTATTTATCCCACACCAAGCATTCAACAAGACATCTTTATCAAAATAGCCATGTTAGATGAGGAATCAACATTAGAATTAGGTTCCCTTTCTAAATTGACATTAGATTTAGCTTTACAATCAAAATCACTATCAATCTTGACATTGGATTTAGATTCCCTTGACTTAGACTCAACTTTAGAATCAGAATATAGTTTGGTTATTACAACATTGGTTATACTTGCCTTGCAGATCAATTTGAATATATCTATGATCCTTCAATAGTTTCTTAGGATGATTACTTAAGCATCAACATAGGTTCTCCTAGTATATTCTATGAGTATTGTGTTGCCTTTCATCATCCCATTATCACCACCAAACATAGACATTTTATTGACATTTCACCTCCCATAAGCATCGATTGTGATCGATAAATCACACTTTATTGAATTGCATCCATGGTGACATATTAGGTGTAAAATATTAAGGGGACCAGGACCACATTCATTTATAAGAAGAATAATAGCCTAGTAAAACCTCTTTAGAGGTGTTAAGGGATGATCATAATTCAAAATCAACATATTTTAGTGAAACCTTTTCAAAGGCACTAAAAATAATCAAAGTCAAATGCTAATGTCTTTTCATGGAACCTTATCAAAGGCACTATGGGATAATCAAGATAACATCATTGTTAAAAACCTATTTAAGGTGACAATAGTTGAGCATAAAAGTTATTCACTATTTGATGAAGACATTATCAAATACTAAATCAATACAACTTCTAGTTTACAACATAATTAGATGATAGCTACTCTCAATACTAAACAATAGAAAATTTTGGTGGTCTTATCAATAACATAGTTAGAAGTCTTTGGCCCTACCACAACCAAAATTATGTCAAATCTAGAATCAACAACATTGTGTGTGCTTTAAAGTCCCAATATTCATTTATTTCCAAACCATTGTACATTCCATTATCATCCACATTTTCATTACCCACTTATATCATTTATCTTATGCCTAACATTTTTTATCATTCCTAGTTGTACTTTACTTTATAGAGGCTATAAAGATATATTGTTTCAACATTTGGAGGAAGAAAAATCAATGACCAAAAAATATCAAAACAAAATTATGGGCTTCAAAATCTATAGTAGGTTCATGATAGATCAACTATTCAAATGAGGTGTTGGTTAACAATTTTTATGGTTGGATATCGTAGTTGTCTCAAATGCTAATCAGAATGAGCATCTCCACATCAACATGATTATAAAAACCATTTTTCATTTTCCATTTACCATTTTATATTATCCATTGCATCATCACTTAGGGGTAACCTTATTTACATTATAGACCATTTCATTATAGGCATCTTATACCATTATGTCCCATTTGCCTCACCAATTTTGAATTACATTAACTTGAGGTCCTTTAGGACTATGTAGGCAAAAATCATTTTTTATTTAGGTTAGATTGGTCATATTAACCATGCTCTCACAATTTTTAAAAAACTTTAAGTTTAAATTATCTCACCATTTTATGAGAAATCCTAGCCACACTCTTACCATTTTATGAGAAATTTATAGTTTTGAACACTTTTACCAATTAATCATCGCTTGGGGCCAACCTTGTGACCATTATAGCCAATTTTCATCCTTTTATTTTTATTTATGTCATAACATGTACCATTTTATTATACCATGCATTTTACTACTAACTAAGGCTTGATTTTAGCCACCATACCCAACCCCTTTTTGATCTTGTCTCCTTCGGTTCTTCTTGCACTTTCCACAAGGGGATATTAATCTAGTTTAACCATTTTTTAGAGTTATGTGTTTAAATGATGGTTTATGTAAGTAGTGTTATAGTTGATATGGAAAGTTATCTTTCACTTACATTTTTATTTGGTGTCATTGATTATAACCACTTATGAGAAAATTAGTATTTTATTTGGTATCACTGATTATAATCACCTTTGGGCAAATCAGTATTATGATGTTGTTTCATAATTATAACCACCTATGGTAAAATTAGGAAAAATTCCTTTTTATCATGTATTGACACATCACCTTTCCATTACTATTATCATTTGTCTAGTTATTTGCCTTTATTTATGAACTTGTTGTGACCTAGTCAGTTCTTCACTGCCTTTTATGTGGGCAAAACTACTATGAATTGAGGTCCTATTTAGACTACATAAGTTGTTCTCAATTCACATTGAGTTCAAATTATCCCCCCTTTATCTCACTCTCACCAATTTAAGATCATGGGCCATTGCAGCCAATTTTAGTTGTTGTTTTAACTCATACCTGTGGATGTGTAACTCCTCAACTAGATAGTTTCCTAGACCTTTTGTAAATATTTTGTTTCTATTTATATTCCAAAAAACACAAAAAACATTAGAAAAATTATTTTTGAAAAGAAAAAAAAAATGTCTTGCACTTCTTACTATTTTTTAAGCTCTAATTTTAACTATCTCACCATTTTATGAGCCCATTTCCCTATTTACTCTACAACATCAATCATGTTTTCTTATCATCACTTTTCTTCTATCCTAGTTCTTGGGAGAATACATTTGGATTAAATTTCATGTTGGATATCACACTGATGGAGCTATGTAGACAACATCCACTTGTCTTGTACATATAGAGTCAGCTCGGCTACCCCCTTCCTTTTCTTCTTTTGCCCCATTTTGTTGTCTTGTTGTTTCCCTATCATTTGGAGATAACTATGTGTCCATTATTATTATTAAATTATTGTATAAAGTAACACATCTACTACATGGAAATGAATAAATATTTTAAAATCACACTAACATTATGACTAACTCTTATTTGTGTGTGTTTATTTAATTTTTAATTGGTATTTTATTATGCTTTCTTGTCTCTTCTTTTATTTCTTTTTTCCCTTTATTGTTTCTTCTTGGTCTTTTCTGTTACTACTTTGTCTTGTTCATTTGATTTATTTTCCAATAACATCTTGATAGTACACATGGATCTTGATTATTAATATATTTATTTCATGGTGTTTATTAAGTTGTTCTTGCTTTGCTTTTACACATTCGTGTTCCCACTTAAATCCTAATTGTTCATATCTTGATTTTAATTTGGGTTCATTTATGTTTGGTTTTCTTTATTTTTCTTTGTTTTTGTTTAAATGTAAATAGTTGTAACTTTGGTCTTGGTAGTTCTTACCATTATCCTTAGTTATAAATATTCACATTTGAACTGACTCAATGCAATTGAAATACAATGCCATTATAGGTTACTCATACTTATGATGCATAATTTCATTTTGCTATAGAAAACACCAAGTTCTTTAGATCCAAGTATTAAAATTAATTTAGTTTCAATGATCATCTCTCAAGTGCACCAATAACACTAGATACTAATAAACCAATGGCTTATGTTTCACCTAATTCTATGCAAGATGTTCATCTCTTGAAATTATGAGTCTAATCAAACAATGGTCCATTTTTCTTCCATTCTTCATTCCTCATTCCATTTTCTTAAACTTTTGGGTAAACTACATTAGATTGAGGTCCATTTGGACTATGTAGGAAGCATTTGGATACATGTCATATCTTAGATCAACTTGACCATCTTCTTCTATTGACCTCTTTCATCACTTTATACATCCTTATATGCATGGCTTCTTATGACTATTTCAGTCATTAGACCATTGCCTCTATGTTTGTGCCTACTCATATTTTAATTTATTCATTAGGTTATATCCTTGATCTATGCTTTCCAATTTTCCGTATTGGGGTATAACATTTGAACTAGTCATGAATCTAAATCAGCCCTAATGGGGCACAATTATTTATCAGTGATCAAAATCATCCCTACTGGGGTAAAATTGCTTTATCAACTGATCAAATATGCTATACTCATGCACATTATTATTTACTTTATCTAGAAATTCTATATTATTTATTATAATTCTAATCTCTAAGAACTTTTTCCCTCATTATAGTAATGTTTATTTTTGTAACTTGTCTCGGGATTGATCAATTCCAAGTATGCAGCTTGCACCCTAACTTTGGGTGTGTTCAAAGTGTGTCACTTATATTTTTATATTGTATCCTTCCCCTTCCCCCATCCATGGGGCCAATTATATTATAATTATATTTTGATTATTAAGAATAAATGTGTGCAAGAATTAGCTCATCTAGATTTAATTTTTCCTTGGGTTAATTTCACCATTTCTCTCTCTTTTTGAGAATCCATCCTTCTATTTCATCCTTGTATGTCCTCTCGAGGGAGAATTATGGGTTATTTCATTTCTAATTTATTCTTGAAAACTCTTTTCTTTGAAAAGATGTTTCTTTACCTAAATGTCTCACCATGCCTTCTCAAATAGGGGGAAAATGTAGACATCTAATTCTTAACACCATTATGTTGAAATTATCAATCTTACTCAAAAATCATTAAAAAAACACTAAATGGTTCAATCTTATCATATACAAGTTCTAATTTAGGCTAATGTATCCTTAAATGGGGAAATGCATTTTATGTGATTATTAAATTTTCTCAAATAATTTTGAGTCAAAATTATGAAATCGTATTTTGGTGCTCTAAATCACTCTTTCCTTCTAGTTTAGAAGTACATGATATGTGTATATTTTATTTTGTGTTGACAACTTCCTAAATGGGATATCAGTCCATACACAACTAACATATTCCTCTAATTTCACTCCAGTTAAACTATGAACTAGTAATATGACATTCTGATAAGTTTGATTAATAACAACCAATTTCTAAAGAGTTACATAAAATTTGATTAATATTACTTAGGCAAATTAATCAAAATTAAGAGCTTAAATAGAAAATCCAGGGAAGTTATTAAATATCTTTTAATTGTAAATTGATTTTAATATCTACATCATCAAATGACATCATTTGTAGGCTGGCATCCATAAGCCATAAATGCAACAAATATTAGGTTTAAGGCCTTTCATGCCTCTATAATGCCCCTTCCTTCCAAATATTTATGAGGGTATTTATGGATTAATTTATAAAAAATAGATTCATACATGGACACACATTTTAATCTCAATATGGACAGTCATGGCTGATTCATATCAAATTCCAAAATATTTAAATAGGAGGCTTCTCACTCATATTTTTAAGCTTCATTTATGTAAAATTATTATACAAAATTCTCTCCACAAGTCATTTATGTGTGGTGTTTATTATGCTTAATTTACAATATAATAACTTCAAGATAGGCATAACATGGATTCAAATATCATGAGATTAGTTTAATTTGTGCATAAGATATGATAGAGGAGCTTTGACTTACATCATCACTAAAGACATGAGCACCAAATCAAGAGGAAAATCATGTTTTGAGTTGCATTTTGTGATGGGATTCTCTTGAAAAGGTATTGTGTATGTGATTTCTTTCATTTTAATTTAATTATCATTTACCAAAACCCAATGAAAGTGTTGGCTTAGTTAGTTATGTTCTTATGCATTTTCTTGAGTTTTCATGACTAATGTTTGATCTAACTATCTTTGGATTCCATCTCTACAGTATGCTAGCAATATATTACTTGGTTTGATCTTAGTATTATCTTGGATATGAAGGTGTGTTGTTGAGATATTGGGATAATGGGTATTGAGTAAAAAGGTCATTTTAGATAAAGTTTTCATTTTCTACACTATGTATGGTCTCGCTTCATGTATAGTGAGGCATGGTCAAAGCAGAGGTAAATGTCTCCCAAAAAACAAACTTGGTCTACTATTACAAATGTCTAGAACTTGGTTTATGAAAATATTGGTCTTTTATTGAAAATGTCTTGAAACTTGGCCTCTCAAAATATTGGTTTTTTCCTAAAAATATCTTAAAACTTGGCTTAGAATGGAAACTCGATATATTTTTGTAACAGTTTAAAACTTTGTATAAAATGGAAACTTGAAACAAACATAGTCTTGGCTTAAAATATATATGGAAAACATACTTATCTATTGGAAATAGGCCTAAAAGTGATATTTTAATGTGGTTTTGACTAAGGTCTTGAACTAGGTCTAAGGAAAATTTGAAATGCAAAAAGCTATGATAAAGGTCTTAGACTTGGTCTAAAGTAAAAAAAAACAAACTTGATCTATGATAATTAAATTAGAACCACGCTAGGTATTTAGTAAATGTCACAAATATAGTCTCAAAAATAAATTTAATTAAGGCCTAAAAATTGAAATGAAACTAAATCTAAGGTAATCGATCTAAAGTAAAATTGCACTTAGTCTAGGTAAACATGGAAAACTTAGTCTAAATTGAAATTTGGTCTAAAAGTATCTCACAATCTGAAAAACAAAAGTTTTAAGTTATTCTAATTAAACCAATTATAATCCCATGTCAAGTAACAAAAATTAAGTGTAAAAAGTGAAACATTCAAGCTCAAGTGATAAACGAGACTCAAATGTACACTAGTTATGTTTAGTTCTATACCTGGAAGTGGGGTTTCAGATTTGGCTTGAGAATACAACTTAAATATTGGCACAAGGGTCAAAGGTATATGTAAATGATTTAATCATGCTAAATTTTAAAAATGGTTTCACACTTCTCAGATGTCTGGAACTTGGTTTAGAGTAACTCTAAATAGTTTAGGTGAAAATGGCCAGTGTAACAATGTTAATTAGAAATAAAAGACACAAATGGTCTAGGTCTCATTTTAACAAGGTAAATTATTATCCTATCATCTTCTAAGTTCATATTCTCCTAATGATGATCCATTAGTTTGGATTGAATTATTGAGAATCATTTGTTAAAATAATGTAGATTTTGTAATTTATTACGGTAAATAGTCTAAATTAATTTTAGTAGCATAATACTTCTTGGTGAAAAGTGGTGTGTGTAATATGTGTTTGTTTAATTTATTTCAATTTAGATACATATTTTTGGACTCAAACAAAAAAATAAATAAATAAGTAACACCTAAGTGTGTTCTCTTATGCTAAAACTAACATAATGTATGGCTAGTATCTTCTAAAGTTTCCATTGATATACTAGTCTTGAAAGGAATTAATTGTTAATATAAAATAAAAGAGTGCATGTAGGTAGAGTTTTTAATCCCCTTATTTCTCTAAATAATTGGTACATGGAAAAGAACCTAGAGTGTCAAAGATACTTATAATTTGGTAGGATATTCCATAGAAAGTGGAGTCAACTATTATATATTTTTGATTTGGCTTTTCTAGATGGTCCACAAGTGCTAAGAAACAATTGGGCACAAAATTCACATCAATTAGATCTAAACCATATAAATTGTTACAAACATGTCTTGTTCAGGCATGCCATTATATATTATATGAATCCAAGAGAAAAGATGTGTTAGTCTCTCACTAGTAAAATCAAACATCTAAAAATAAGATCAAGAAAAAAAATTCCCAATCCTAGATACTAGGGGGAGTTCGATGATAAAAAGATCAAATGAAAATACAAATAAAAGGACAAAAGACAAATCACTTTTACCTTCCTTGTACCTCCAAATAACTTATTTATTGGTAGTTGGATTGTTCATCTTGTGTTTAAATTGGAATCTTTATCATCACTCTTGCTATGCAGGTGACACCTCCCTTTTGTACACTATAGTTTTGGCGTTGGCATGTATTGCTCTATTAAATCAATTTCTAAACAATTCTACATTATAAGTTTGGTTCAAAAATATTCTTTAATAATGGCCATGGCTTGGGTATTTATAATCTTATAGAAATTAAGAGAATTATTTGTGACCCTATATATCAAGATCAAGATGTGTGGCTTCAAATCAATTCAGTTTTTACCATTTATCTTAAAATCAAGATCAATGGATGAAAATCGAAGGGCCATGTGAGAGATGTGGGTCAAGAATGATTGTGTCTCCTACGCAATTCTAAGTGGCTTGATAACTTGGCATGATGTCACCTTTTCATATATTTTGGTTGAATTTATGAATTTTTAAAAATAGAAATTCATTAATTCTCCAAGGTCCACTTAGACATTTATCATGATTATTGAGGTAAATTCAATTAGTGAATTTAGAAAATAGGAAATTCCAAAATCTATGGATTTTCCTATTAGAATAATATTAGGCTAATTAAACAAGTTTAATTAACTTGATGAAAATTGAAGTGACATTTAATAGTCAAATAATCATTTGACATAATTAATCCTAAAATGTCTCTCACATAGTCCCAATTTCACTCGGGATGAGTTAAGTGAAGTTGACAGTTGTATATATTGAATTTCCCTAATTAGGGATGTTTCAATACATTCTAGATGATACATTCCAATCACATAATATAGTTTGAGTATTTCAATGATTTCTAGACTTAATTTTCATTGTTTTCTAGAAATTCGTTTGAAATACACTTAGACATGGAAGTGGCCAAGGAGTGTCTACAATTATTTTTTGGATTTCATCATAGATTGATCTAATTAGTGAATTGGTGAAATCAGTGACATAATTTTGGACATGATTTAGCATTAAATTATCTATGATTCCATCATGAATTAATATAAAATTTTAATTGGTTTATTTGTAGATGTGATTTGGGCCAAATAAGCTTCGTGAATATAATTTATGGCTCAATCATTTGTATATAATGTGATTTATGGCTTAGTTAATATTAATAATATAAAAACTACAATCACATATAAAATTGGGACCAATATGAACCACTTTGAGCCAAATAATCAATTGGTTCAATCATAACTAAAATTGTAGCCAATTTAAGCTCATTGAAGCTAACTATGAGATTAAGATGTGATTTGGACCTAAACTAGCTCTGATTCCATCATGAATTGATCCAATTATTCAAATGGTGTAATTAGAGACTTTATTTATCCAAATTGAGCCCCATGAACCTAATTTCAACTATATAATATGTTATATAGGCATCAATCAACCCTAATTTCATCACATAATTAACCTAGTAGTTGACTACCTCAATCACAAAGGCCATTGGGGCCAATTTGAGTCCCTTTAGAACCTAATTATGAATATAAGATTTGATTGGGGCTAAATTAACCCTAAATTTATCATGGATAGATCTAATTAGTAAATTGGTGTAATTAGTGATGTAATTTGGCCCAACTTGATCCCAAATCAATTATATAAAATGTAATTTGTGGTTAATTAACCTTAATTTTATGAAAAATTGAAGCAATTATAAAGAAAAAAAGGTATTAAAAAAATCCTTGAATAAAATTCATAGATAAACCTTGAATCAAAGGTATTAAAAACATACATATAAAAATGCATACATGATATAACATGTATACATTCCTTACATAACCAACTTAATGTTTTCTCCAACTTTTATAATTTACCTCTTTACAGATTTATGTCCCTACTATTATTCCTTGCATCATTATGCACCTTACATAGTGGAAGACAAAATCTATCAACATGTTTTTTGGTACCCACCCTCAAAATATATCAATTTTATCTATTCATGGGTGATATTTCTCATTCAAAAGTGAGGAAAAATTTAAAGTGTAAAATTCTAGATCAACTACAAGTGTTGAGATATAAATCAAGGGAATGAATTAAAATATTTAGTTTAATAAAAGGTACATATACTATATCAAATGAGCCATATGTCATAGATAACGATGATGCGTGTTTACCTAAAATTACAAATTATGTTGCATGTCCACATTGAAAGTATGAAGTTCTTAATTTTGTTGATGATGAATCTATAGAGGATTATTTTCCCCTAGCAATAAATAATTTTATATAGTAACACATAATGGTGAAATAAACAATGAGTAAAATTCCATGGAAATAATTAATAGTAAAAGTAACAAAGAAGTAAACTATATGACAACAAAAAATGAAAAAATAATATTGAAGATAACAATATAGAAACAACAAATCAACAAAATATACCATTAGTAAATTCTTAGGATTTTTCATAGAAATACCTTTTACTTAATTGAATTCGATGAAAAAAATTTGAAATTAATTCATAATAAAATGTCTAACTACCATTCAATAACAATAACTAAAATAATTTTTGATAATTACTTTCAAAAATTAAATGAGAATCAAATATGTCAATTGTTTATTTCATTGATGAAATTGCTTAAGATGAGACCTATAATTTAATCCTTATTAATAATAAACTCTAATTTAGATGGTGAAAATAAGGCAATTTTTTATAATACACATGATGCATACTAAACTATAGGCATGGAAATACACATTAAAGATGGTAACACTACTCGATACATAATTATAAGTTGTATAGTAAGTAGTCAAATAAGGAATAAATAATTGATTATAAAATAAATAAAATAACTTAAAATAAATATAAAAATACTAATGAAATAAATTTGGATACATAAAATAATGGACGATGTGAATACTAAAGAGCCATGGGCATTATCTAGTAGACTTCAATAAAAAAGATAAGGCCATAATTGGTGCTCTCAAAAATTTAATTGCATAATTTATGAAAGATAAAACAAGGGTTTTTCCTCATATAAGAGATGTAGTGAAAATAAAAATTGGTTCTCTTAATAGTGAACTACATCTAAAACATTTCTTCGATATGACCAAAACACAATTGTATTATAAGTTTTGACAAATATCCATGAAATTATATTTGTCAAAGATTATTTGTATTTATCCCAGACCCTTCTATGTTAATATAAATCACACACACACCACTTATTATTGTATGTAACATGTTGAATTTTTAATGCATTATGATATTTATTGTCATGTACATTGTACTTCGCATAGTGGAAAAAATGATCAAGATTGTGGCATGAAAGTTACACCACAACTAGTAAGGGAATCTATTATAACCATTTTTTTTGAAAGACCAAATGGAATTTTTAAAAATAAATCATGTTCGTATGGAACTTGAAACATTTATGGTGGAATGATAAAATTGAAAAATTATATCTATGAGTAGAGTATAAGTGGAATCAGACAAGAATTAGTTGGTTTTTGTAAATATAATTCTATGACATAACAATTAAAATATATAAAGGAATACAAAAGATGTGAGGTTATTACAAAATTATTACTTATTTCATATATTTATGGTAAATTTTAGGTATGAATTTTTTATGAGTATGCAAGGTACACACATAGATCTAGATGGTTAGATGAAATATTTAAGTTAAGAAAAGACACATTTCCACTTTTTTTTATTGTTTCAGTAGTTAATTTTTTGAAAATTATACATTCAAACCACAAATGGAAGTTAAATCACAATAATTATAAGTAAAGGTTTCCATATTCATGCATATAACATTCATACACACACTTAATAGTATAGATCAAGAGAAAAAATATTAAAGAATTCCATTTCTATTCAATGATGGTTGATACATTTTATAGAGTAAGTAAAATTCTCTTTTTAGGTGTTCTATGGAAAGTTGACTAAATGTAACATTAATTTAAATTAACATTATATTTTTTTAGACAATTGCACATCATAATTTAAGAATACAAAGATGTTTTACTGGTTGAGTAGGATGCATGTTAGCACTAACATAGAACATATTTGGAGTTTCACTAAGGATGGCTATGGAAAATGGGAACATGAAAATGCTATAACATGTGTGAAAAGAGTCTTTGAAAGAGATGAGTTTAAATTTTAATAGTATTATAATTTAATTGATGTGAAAATAATTGTTGAATGGTGTAATAAGAAAAGAGGTGACGGTATTCAATAAATCTCTAGTATTCTTAGATATTTATGATTGATGAAAGAATAAAAAATAAAAATGCATGAGTAATGTATGATTGAAACATGATCAAGTGAGCTCCACTTATTTTTATATTTAAAATTTAGTTTCCTAGAATTTTCATATGAGGAACTTGGCATGTTTTTCTTTTGCATTCATGGAATTTGTTTGGAATGATTTTGAGTCAAAAGAGTGGGTGGATGGATAGATATATATATAATTCTAATTACAATTAACACATATTAGGCTTCAATAGAATTAAAAATAATATATTTGACATAATCTCATGAATTTGACCATGTATATGATATATTACAACTAGTTACAATATTAATCATTGTGTAGAAAATTATCATTATATATCAAAATCATTATTAAAAAAAAATTATAATGCAAGGAATGTTTTTGAAGTTATTATGGATGAGGAAAATGAAGAGTGAATATAATACTAATTATGTCAATGTATGAAGGAAAAAATATTTAATTCCTTAGATATATATGGGGAAACCATTTACTATCTGAGTGGATATGTGGTAGTTACTAGAACATGGATTTGAAGATATCCTATTATAAATTCAAATGTATGGTTTTTTGAATACTATGAAATACATAGTAATATACTATACTATTTAAATTGGATTATTGAAACAAATTTTAAATTTATCAAATATTAGGGGATTCCATTAAAAGACAATCTATGTAATATTTATGAGTTTGAACATGAAGCAGTTTTTGTTACTATCAAGTTTACAGTAAATCCTAGTGGTTCATTGGATTGAAATTCCATGGTATGTTGAGCTATCAAATATAAATATCTTTAATTTTATCAAAGTTCATTTATTTTTTTAAATAGTACATATAAAATTCAATATTAATTAGTTTTCAACATGTTTTTTGTAGGTTAGTGGTGTCAAATAAGCTTCCACCTTCATATAGTTGGCACTATTAGTAAATATTTTCATATTATTGACGAGAATCTTAATAAAAACTAAAGATAAGGGTTTTAATGTTATTAAATAAATATATATTATCTTAAGGATATAATGGATACTGTTATCAATAAAAGTTACACCCTTAAGGAGGGTGTTTAAGCCTCCTCACTTAACTGATAGCATGGGGACTCTTCAAAGGTCATGGGTGACCTTATAGATAAAGATAACCTATAAATAGGGATAGATATATTTATTCATCACTTATGATCAATCACTAATATACTAACTTGAAAGGAAAATGGGATAAACAACTATGAACTAAAAGGGGGTGATATACCAAATTTGTGCTCCTCCACCTATTTATTATGCATAAAGAAATTGAAATTAGGATGGAATCTAGTTTTCACAACTCAAAATTAGTCTCCAAGCATGAATGTTTCACATATAGGCTATAAATTAATACATAGACTAAGGGAGTTGATCAATAGGTCTCAAAATACACTAATGAATGATTCTACTTGCAATCCATACAAATATATTTATAATCACTCTATCTGACCTCCAAAGATGACCAATCACATACAAATAGGTAAACATGATAGGATGAATGAGACTAAGTAGTAGACTATCACTAACATTCATTAAATATAATGAAGTATAAACTATATAAATTTTCTAATAAGGCTTAGTTAATCTTTATAAAATTAAAAGGCAAAACAAGTGTTCATTTAGATAGGGCTATGCCATATCCAATAAAAGGATCCCTTTCAATGTCAATATTAGGCATAAATATAAAAGAGAATGAGAAGGAGAAAGAAGATGGGAATTAGATAATCCCAACACAAGTGTCATCTCAATATGAATCAAGATACAAACAATAAATCTTGTTGATAAATAGTCCTAAAATCCCACTTTAACATATGTGTACTTGAATTAATTATAGTCCTCTCAAAGTGGCATAGGAATTATGTTTGGCTTGATGAATCACCCTTGAGCACTTGAAACTACCCCTTAGGAGTGATTTTAAAGTGCTAAGTCATATTCTCAAAGTCTATTTTATTTTTTATACCTTAGACACTTGTCTAAGACCCATATCTCATCAGCTTTCCATCTCTATTCTACAATTTCCTTCATAGTTTTCATATTTTCTCTCCTTGAGGCCTATTCCTTGTAGCCCTATTTTGGCACAAAGATCCTTGGTTTGGGTGATATGCAACATTTAAAACCAAAATAAAATAATATTTTAGTACCTTTTATATTTATTCATCTTCACCCAAAATGTTCATGGCTACAACTCCCAATGTATACCCACTTACTCAATACCCATCTTTCCCAATTAGGCCTAATTAAGGCTAAAGCAAGCCTATACTATTATGAACTATACAACACATTATAATAATACTAAAAAACATCCAAAATATTTTTGGAAACATTATTTAAATTTAGACAAAAAAAAATTTATGCAATTTTAATGTGTTAGAACTCAAGTTATGTGAGATACAAGTTTTTAGCCCTAGGCTAGAAAAACACAAGCTTGAGTAGGCCAAGAGCAAAGAAAAAGGAAAAAATTGAGTTTTAGGTCAGATAAAATTAAAAAATAAATATTTAAGGTCTTCCCTAGCTTTATTCATCTCATCTGATAATTCTTAACCCTTGAAAATTCCTTGTACCTCCTTAACATGCCAAGTTTCCTAAAATTTTATGTGCACTAATGACTGTGTCATGGTTATAGGTGTTCTTGTCATTTTTGATCAATATATAAAAATTATAAACAAATTTAAATTTAATTAGATAATCCAACATGATCATACTATCCATTTTAATGACCATCCCAATACAATTCATTGCATATTCTTTTGGATTCTTGAAAATAGGCTTACAAAAGGAGCTCTTTAGCAGTGTTATTTTTCTTCTTTGGGTTTGATGCTTGTAGGATTAAAGAAATATTTTTATTTAAATTATTATATATTTTATACCATAAATATACCTTTTAACATCTCATCATGGATCTCACATTTCATTTGTCTCTTATGCCATCATGTTTCATGCAAGATTTGCCTCTCTTGCTTAAGAATGTGGACCTACATGTCTGCAAAGCTATAGGTATACATTCACTTTTATTTAGGAAATTAATGATATTTTTTTGGTATTATAATAATTTTAGTCTCCAATTTAATATTTTAGATCAGTTTTCAAGATCAAACACCTCTTTTAAGTCTCTCAAATGCCTTCAAACACCTAGTTTTGTTTACAAACACTAGACTGATGTTCATTAGATTTGTACCCTATAAGTTCCATTCAAGGATTATCTTATGTATTTGGTAAATATATGTTTACTATTATTATATTATAATAACATCCAAATTTAATTAATTGAATGTATATTTCACTTGTACTAACACTTAAAAAGTGTTGCTCATAAGACCTTTCTTATCTTGGAGGCTCTAGGTGCTTTTTTGAGACTTTTCTTGACCATTATAGTGTTACATGTGATTATAATGGTAAAAAAATATTATTAAAACTTATCATGAGGTCTCATACAACCTAGGAGGATTCTCAAATTCATCTTCACTTATAAACCCTATTTGATTTATCCCAACCTATAGGCAAATCGTAGGTGACTATGCTAGTCTTGACACCTTCTTTACCTCATGATTGGTATTTCTACTTGGATGGTCTCATATGGATGATAAAATCATATTATACTTGGCTATTACACAATAATACCAATATCACAAGGTGATTATAGTTTCATTCCAATCATTTTTCCAATGGGCCTATTGGAGTGTCTTAAAGATGGTCATAAGTCCATATGAGTGCAAGATAACCTTTTAGAAAGTATAAGTGGACCTAAGGATGTGATAAAAATACTATGGGAGTTTTATGAGAGTTTATTGAAGACTATTTTATAATTAAACACTCAAAACCAACCCAAACCATGTTTGCAATCATCTTATATAGGTCTGGAGCTAAACTCATATTTTAACCCTTGTAATAATTGTATAAGGTATGAATAGGAGTAAAAAATATTTTTATGGGTGATTTAAAAGTTTTTAATTCCAAAAAAAATTTATTCGATGTTAGATAATGTCATGACTTCAAATACCATGCCTACCACCTTCAAGAATAATAAAAGCACAACATTTTTGTCATTTTGGCTACTCACACATGCCATTAATGGTTGAATATTATGTGAGGGGTATATTCAGACCCTTAAGGATCTCTTAAAACCATAAATTTACATTCATTCACATAAAAACTCACTGAGACAACAAAAACCTTGCATGTGGGGTTTTAAGAGTGTTTTGGGCTAATTATTTTGTTAATGATTATTCATAAAGAATATCCATTCAAAAAAAACTAATGCATGTAATTTCAATGGAATGAGGTTCCCTATCAACCTCCAATATCAACTTACCTAAATCTCTTTTGTCTTCATGAACTAAATGTTTGAAAACGGCCTTCACTAGTTTTCAAAGAGCTTGATGGAGGAGATGGAATACTTTTTATCTTATTTAGAGCTACAAATACTATTAAAAGCATTATTTGACAATGAAAACCTTAGATACACCTAACACCATCCATTTATGACCTGAAATAACCATCTCCACTTTGAAAAGATGATTTATAAACCCTTCGTAAGTATATTTATATGTTATATTTCACTTTCTTGATGTTTGGAGGGTCCCACCACTTGTTTTGCATTGAACTGACCTAGATGAACGTGTGTAAAGAATAATTTACCTTGGAATAGTTTTGAATCATATTAGATACCTCAAAATTCACTTATCCTTCTAATTTGTAAAGGCAAACATTACCTTAATTTCTCTAAAACTACCTTAACCTTGGCTAAACAGGAAATAATGATGATTACATATTACCATATCTTATCTCTAAAATATTTCATACACCATAAGACATTATGTCACCTTGTAATGTTAGTACACCAATAATTCACCATGGATCAACATATCTTAATCTTTTCCAAGTAACCTTTAACTTTGTTAAGATACCTTAATCTCTCCAAAAAACAAACAAATCATTTATGAATGGGATTAATGAAAATACTAGGATATTTATTCACTCTCTTATATCTTTTAAGAGACCTTAAGATGACTAAAAACTTGACAAGACACTTTTATACAATAAGGGATGAACTATAGGCTAAGACTAAACCTATCAAAATATCATTAACAAATTTAGACAAGACTAGAAGAAAAGTTTTGAATTATCCTTACCTATGGTAGCCAATTTTGGCTAACATATTTGGTGACATCTTGAGATTGCATGTTTGATATGCATCTAGACTAGTTGCCATCTTGATTTCATTCGGATATGGAGTCACCTCAATACAAAAAAACTGAAAAATATCTTGAAACTAACCTACAACCTCTTGATAAGAATGAAACAATTGACTTTATTCAATACACACAACAAGACAAGAAGCGAAAACATGAAAATAAGACACCTAAATAAATAAGACACACATTGTGATAAGATTCACTTAGGTAATAAAAAATTATTATGTACAACTAACCTTTAAGAATTGATCCTCTTAGATCAAAAGAAAAAATCCTTAAGTCTTCTTCATGTGATTAATAAGGATGGTGTTCAATTGGTTGTTCAAAATTGGTTCTTGATTTATCAAATATTTTCTTGACCACCACCATTTTTGACTTGATCTAAAATGTATCAATAATAGAAAACATGTCTCTAACAAAGAAAAATTAAACTCATAATGCATAACTTACCTCACATTTCTCTTCGTCAAAGAATAATACCTCTAATATGACCACTCCTTGAATCATGGGGCAACAATAGCCTCAGGTTATATTGTCTCTTTAAGTTCCATCTCTTGCTTACCTTGAAGATAATCATATTCATCATAGCTTGCTATATCATGAGTTTGAACCTCTTGGTGATGACTTTTAGGGCTTGTTGGCTTGCTAAGATGTTTTCATTTCTCATCAACAAATTCATCTTGTCATTCTAGAAGTGTTAACCTACCAAACTCTTCAAATTCATTGAACATATCCAAATAGGGATACCACATGTTATCAAGACACCGTTAAATTTATTCATGAGATTAAAAAAATCAGCCACCATGATTTTCTCTTGAATATCCTTCTCACTCATGTTTTCACCATGTTAATTTTCCAATAAATCCATCTTAGCATTCTCCTCATGGGATATATGTGTGAAAAAGGAATTTATAAAGGGGAGATTAGTATAGTGTTAGTCAAGAAAATAAATACACTAAACACTAACACCTCTAGCCTAGACACTAGGGAGAGCATACATAACAAACATCCAATGAATAAACAACTAGAAAATAAAATAAATCATTATTTTACCTTCCTTATAGCTCTAAAATGGATTTTTGAAGTGGCTTTATCAGCTATATGCATCAATAAATCTTTGTCAATGGAGCTCCATTCGCTCCACCTCTCCTTGGCACCTTGGTTTGGATAATTGACTTGGATTGGCTTGGCTTATGAATTTGGCATGGTAACACTACAAGAAAGGCTTTTTTCATATATTTTATCATAATAAATTTACACCAAAAGATATTATAAATCAATATGTAGTGCCTTGTATTTATAGTCTCCAAAGTTAACTCTTACCCAAGTTGAGTTAGGTTAGGATTTAAGCATAGAATGAGTTAAAACTAACCCTGGGTGAGTTAAAGTTATCTCTATTTGAGTTAAGGAGGATAAATTTAATTATAATTGTCAATTAATAGGCATGGATCTCAATTTAGATATGTTTTAATATTTTTGAGAACTTGACAAGTCATAAAGGCAATGATGAAGAAGCTTGATATTTTGAATTTTTGAATTTCCATTTTTTGATATTCATTAATTGTAAATGGATAATTTATATAATAATTTAATCTAATTTAATTATTTGATTCATTTTTATTATTATTTGATCTCTTTTAAGAATTATTCAAGTTCCCTGCTTAATGGGTCCATAGACCAAACTACTAGTTGTTAGGTTGCAAGGTATATGGGGATGAATTTGTGAGAGGTTATTATTGAATATAGGATAATACCCTAAATGGAAATGAATCAACATGATTATAATCATTAATGAATGATTCAAAAATTAAATTGGGATGTTTAATGATTTCTAGGCATAATTTGCAATGTTTGGTAGAAATCAATCTAAAGCTTGGTTGGAAGCCATTTGTGGATAATGGGTTGTCTACAATAAGTGTACTATATAAAATTAATATATTTTTTATAGATATTCCAAAAATGAAGTTTCTTCTTGATCACTTTAAGGCATGACAACTTCAATCTAATTATTACCATTTTCTTTAAGGATAATAGAATTATCCAATGCTTCAAACTCTTCAATAGAATCATGACATTGATGCAAGTTTGATTCTTCAAGCTCTATCTCTTACTCATGAGGCTCAAAAAGGTTAATGAATAAGGTGTATTTATGAAGATTTACCTCATACTCATCTATAACTTTATTAATTGTTGTATAATCATGGTTACCTTTATCAAGACCCAATCCACGACAACTAGATTGGTCTTCTTCTTCCTCCATGAAGAATAGAAACTCATCTACCCATTCAAGGTCTAATTACTCATGATTTTTTTTTCCAAACCTGATTTTTATTTTCATTACATGAAGCATACAAGTGTATCATGCGATTTTAATACTATTATGTCATCATCAACTCCTTAAAACTCAAAACCATACCAATTTGAATGATGTTTAGGATCATTATGTTGTACCCAACATCCCCCTTTTATTCTTGAAGAAATAAGGACCCACTTTTTTTAGATTTTGACCTTGTTTGTTAAGCCTTTCTTCTACATATTTATACAAATCCTAAATGGATTAATCCTTAATATTTATACATATTATTTACATTAAGCATAGTATTTATACATTTTATGGACTAGCTCTATTAATGTTTTTTTTGGTAGTTTTTTTAACTATGCATGTTTTATGGGACATATCTTATTTGGATAAACTTACTCAAGGTATTACTCATTGGGTTTTTTGTTTAGGATTTTTGTTTGGATTATGTGTGGAGAAGACTTAATTGACATTTGTTCATTGGGTTTTTTTGGAACATTATTTATTCAGAGGAATTATATGTGGGATTTGGTTTTTGGAAATCTTGTTTGAGCCTTATTCTTGAGACCTTTTTTGGTCTTCAAAACTTTTTTTAAAAATATATTTGGTCTTTAGAGTTTTTGTAGTGGACATTTTGTCTGAAAAATTATTTTGAAATGACTTATCTTTTATCAAAAATTGGTATTTAGACTTTTTGTTCAGATATTTTATCTTACATTTTGGGTCTTTGAGTTTTTTTGTATTGAAATTTTTTTTTTAAAAAAACATAAGATTTATATAAACTTTAGATATTTTTCTCTTCAAAATTTTGGTTCGAGCATTTTGTAGTAGACATTTTGTTTGATGGATTGTTGATCTTCAGGCTTTGTGTTCAGCTATTTTATTTGGGTATTTTGTAGAGCTTTATCTTAATACAAAACCTTATTCCTAATTCCTAAATTCTAAAATCCTACTATACCTAGCCAATAATGAAAAATACTTCCCACCACTCACCAATGCTACTTGTTAACTAAACTAACAAGATTTGAACTATGCCAAAAATATAAAATAGGTGAACATTGGGCATTTATAATGCACAAACTAGAATTCAATGCTAAAGGTTATATACGTGATATGCATCCATTAAAATATTCATTAATTTTTCATGAACTCAAGCTCGATTGATATCATGTACATGAAAAATACCTATTTATCTATAAGATTACTATAAGTAAACCAATGACTAGCAGAAAGGATAATTATTCACGTAGCACATAAGAAGACTGTAAGCACTAAACATAATTACAATGGCATATTCATCCAAAGCATTTAGGGGAGAATTTATTCCATCACCATTTTGTATTAAGGACTCAATAAAACTCACAAACATTGTGTTTTACTCCACCATTTTCGACAATAGGTATGCCAACTACTCTAAATTATGGGATGTTGTTGATTCTGTTAACATATTTTCACTAGATGGAAATCTATCTCCCATGGAGTGACTAATCATTAGAGACTTGTTATCACTTTAGAGATAAGAATTGCATTTGGTTATGGCCAAGCCTAAGGTGATGCCCTGCATCAACCTCCTCTAAAACTTATTCTTCATAGGCAAAGTTACACAAGATGCTTTTTTACACCATATGGATAACCAAATAGTTGTAGCATGCATCTATGGAGTAGATTTTTAGAGGTATTTATCATTACCAACATTGGATGATTATTTTGACAAATATAAGATATTTTCTTGGAATTAAAACAATTCAGTGGAAAAGGTGTTGACTTCATGTCTTTTCCCTAAGGAAACCATGACATATAAAGGTAAGAATCCCACACATACCAATAGGTTCAGGATGGAGTGTGAATTGGCATGACACTGCTTAATAAGCTCTACAATATTCCTAATATACATTTCCTCAATTTGGATTGAGTACCATTGTTACATATGATAATAACTAGTGATGTCTCATTTTCTTTGGGTGAAAGTATAAGATACTAGCTAAGAGAGTAGGTCATACATAATAATAAGTGGCCCATCCTGATATGCCATTTATATATGATGTCTTATCTTTTGGATGTTATAATTAGAATAATTTATAAATTCTTCAACAAGATATGGATCCCAGCCACTGACTGTGTGAAAAATTGCATCTATAATTACTTCCAATTTTTGCACATTTATGATTATACCAAGAACATGGTTAGTATTGATGAGGATGTTTATCTTCAAGTCTTATAATTAATCCATGGGTCTCTAATGCCTAGATTCAGAGAAAACATTGTGAAAAAACTATCTACAATAGTTGATTATTTTTGTATCTTGATTATACTATTTTCATGATTTCTAGACACAAGGTTAATCTCTAAACCTCCCAAAGTATGTACCTAATAAATTGGTAGAGAAAGAAATTAATTTATAGCTCTAATGGAGCATTGAGGAGGACTTAACCATATATAATAAGAGCATATTCTATGAGAACCATATGGTCATTAGCCATATTTTCTACACACAAAGAAAAAACTTTGGAGACATGAGTGACAAAATCAAGAGTTATCACTTGCCCATAGTACCACATAGGGACTAGGATCCTCATGAAACCATATAGAAACACATTTAGGTCCTAGATATCCCCTATGAGCATGTCTATTATGATTATGAATTTTTATTCATGAATGCACAGAATGATGATGATGTCTTGGAAAGGGAAAGAGTTATTGGTTTTAAGGAGGATCATTTAAGGGTGATTCAATAAGAAAATTCAATAACAATGAATGAATTGCATAGTAGATTACCATTCTTTGTAGGATGGGAATCCTTAGACTTTTGGAAAATCCATCCTCTAAAGTAGTCCAATGAACAAGGAGATCCTTAACATAACTTCCTTTCAACTTAAAGGATATTAAGAAGGAATTAAGTGTGATTGAACATAATCATAGGGGAGATACAAGAGACCCCAGAAATCTAGATTCCTTTGATGAGGAAGGAAAAGGACAAGACCACCCAACTGTAAGAGCACAAATGCTTACAACTACCCCTCAAATACAAAAATATGCATCATCAGGGGTAGCCACATAGGAAACATCTACCTCAGCACAACAAGGCTCCTCTTTACAACCTAACAATATTATTTACTACAAGAAGAACCATAGGATTTCCCTTACAGGTTGTACTATAATTGAATAATCACAAAGATCACCTATAACACTGTTGACCAATTTTGCCCAATAGGCAAAATTTTGGTCCCCTTCTTCCTTTGACATTCAAAAACAATCATTTCAGTTTGGTTTGTCCATTTTCAACTTCAAATAGGCCTAGTTCATTGGTTCAGCCTTTGGTTCATCAGCCTAGTCCAATGCCCTAGTGGAGGGCCAGCACTTCAAATGAAGAAGACCCAGGTAAAATTTAGTCTAGTTTGAAGCCCAAAATTCAAATTTGTTTGAAATTGACTAAGTCTAAGTTTCAAGTTCCTTTGAGTATGGATTAACACAAAAGTAAAAGGGTCAGGTCACTTATAAAAATAAAGGCAAGGGGCAGACATAATTTTCACAGACTTTTTGTCTACGAGAAAAGTCTGTAGACAAAAGCCTGTGGAAAACACAAGCGAGCTGCCCAGGAGAATTTTTGCAAACTTTTTGTCTATAGGGAAATATCCACAGACAAAAGCCCATGGGAAATATACAAAGCATTAGATAGCCTAGGGGAGCCTGACAGCAGTCCAAAGAGCCAAGCGATCCACCGAAGTATACAAGGAGTGCCCAGAAGGTGCTAAAGAAAAGCAAGACTTGAAAAAGTCAAAAGGCCTGATGATGACCCAAAGGACATCAAATTTGACAAAGTGAGATGGTTGTTGGTTTTAAAATCACAAAGAAAGTGCTAACCAGAGGGAGCTTAAAATGAAGTGACCCACTAAGATGTTCACCCCAGGGGCCGAATGAACCAGATAGGACAAAATGAAGAAAAGACAAAGTGACCAGCATGGTTCCAGCAGAAGGATGATGTTGGCCACAATGTTTTCTTCTTCCCAATGAGGGACACAACATGCCCACTTGCAAACAAGGAGCACCAATGAGCCTCTTGTCTTTTTTCCAAATAGATTGCGAATTAGTCATTTTTGTAATTATCTTTTCACAATTTTACAAGGTGTAACCCTACTAAAATTTCCACCTGAATCAAATAAAATCAAATTTTACCTCTTCTTGGATAGATATTCTGTGTATGTCCTGAGTGTTAATTTGTGTCCAGTCATTGTCTTGTGATGCTGTCATAGGTTCAACACCAACACACCAGTTATCTATAAGGCACCATTTTCTACAGCTGACAAGAGGAGAGCTCTATTTGGAAGTATAGAACAGAGGAAGTCATTTACAATATGTATTCCATATCATCTTGGTGAGTCCCTATTCTTGTGTTTTCATAACAACCTCCCTGCCATTTTCCTATAGCCTAGTCTTTCTACCAAGTCTGAGTGTATGTATGTTGTTTTGTTTGATCTTGAGTGTGGATGTGAAAAGGTCATTTCATTTTGGTGTATCACCTCTTTAGAGTAGGTTTGTTTTCCTACATCTTTCTCCCTTCCCCCCCCCCCCCCCCCCCCATTTTTTATATCTATCTGTATACCTACATTTTGCACTTGTTGAAACAAACATGATATATCAAAGGGAGCTAGCCCTTATCTAGAGACTCTCCCCTTTAGCTTTGCCAGTCCCATAGGTGAGAGGGGAGTTTCCATGTTGTGAGGAGAAGACAAGAATTCAACTTCCTATCAAAGGGTGAAATTTTCCTACGTCGACAGTTCTAGCACGCCCAGTGGGACACAGTTTGACAATGCAGTAAGGTATCAGGATTGATGCTGGTCCTGTTACAACAAATTGAGTATTTTTAGCATCTGGCAACTCTGAGTTAAATCTGCTAGTTAAGTGTAGCCTGGTGCCATCAGAAATCATTTTCTTGTATGTATACTTCCTTTGCTCAAAATCATGGGTCTTTTTTTCCTTCATGTGAATATAATCTGGCTCCAGATATTTATGCAATCCCCTCAAGCAACTCTCCTAGTTTCCCTACAATGATAGACAAAATGACCTTAGAATGGGAGATTAACAGGCTAGAAGAGTAGTACAAATATCAGCATGAGATGATATATAAGGAGGAATGTTTATTTGGGCAAACACAGGCTGTACAGTCCATGGAGAGGAGGTAAAAAAATGGAGAAATCCATTTATTCAAGGTAGCTAGCCTTGTATGGCCCCTCATATTCTAAAGAAAACCCCCTCTTTTATGCCAAATCCTTTTTATCAGATTGCACTTTCTCACTCCAGCTTATCAAATGCACCTGCTCCCAATCCCGTGCACCTGCCCTTCCAACACCAAATGGCATCAGAACAACATCCCACAGAGATGAACGTTCTAAAATCCTTAGATTGTGAATTTTCCATTGGGGAAAATACCACGAACTAGCACATCTCCCTCAAAGCTGATCCTACTCAACAAGATGATGCTGGTCACCTCTAAGAAGGACTCTTTTGGGACAACCTAGCCAAGCAAATTGAAGATTTAGAGGCTAGGATGAGGCTACTTCTTGAAAGAGAGATAAAATTTCTAGACCTTGTGGAGGAGCCCTAGGACATTGGAGGAAACAAAGTTGCTGCCTGTTCACAGGAGCAAAATTTTAATTCATAGATCCTGAACTAGGGAGAAACAGTGGAACCATGGGGTAGAAAGGAGGAGAAGAAGGGTTTTTCTCAAAACCTTGAAGAAGCTAAAGCTGCTCCTACTGATGATGATGCTGGTGACCTCCAAGAAAGGCATTTCCAAGAAGATCTGGCCAGAAGAATAGTAGAGTTGGAGTCTAGAGAGAGATTCCTCAACCAATGTGTGATGGATTTTTTAGACCAAATAGCACATTCCATGTTTAAACACACCCCACCTACACATTTTCAATAGAGAAATCAGGCCATGCCTGATATAAATGAAGTGCTAATTAAATGGAAGGAGGAGAATCATTTGATTCTAGCTCAAGGACTACCTCCTCTTCCACATGTTTTCTCAATTTCACCCCTTCTCAAGGAAGAACCTATTTTTTAAGAGGCAGGTGAGGACCAAAAAATCTAATCTGTAGTCCTTCAAGATTCTATCATGAGTGACAATGAAGAGGAAATCATCATTGATGCTCCTTGTGAAGACCTTATCAGCAATGGAGAAGATGCAGGTCTTGCATATAGGTAGATGTTCTAGCAATATGAGGAGGAACAAAAGCATGGTGAGCTCTCTTCCCCTCTATTTGATGAACTTCCTTGCTATTTTGATGATGAGATCGATTATGCTGAGGAGGATCAGGAGACCTTTGAACATCTAGAGGTCCTGATCTTTGAAGAGGAAAGAAATGAGAGGTCTATCTTCCTAGAGGAATGCTTTGAAGAAGAGATTTTTAAATAGAGAGGTGATGTTCTGTGGGATGAGAAATCATTTGTGAGTCCATTCTAGACATCACCATAGTCATCCTTCTTCAAGAAGACCAAAAGGAAATAGAGGATGAGTCTGACAATATTTTCAATGAGGTAGAAGGGAACAAGTCAGACCATGATACATTATAGAGGGAATGCACAGATCAAAGGGCTTTTAGTGATGAGCCAACAGTGATTGATTTCTTGGTGGGGAGCACAAATAGAATAGACCAACATTCAATAGGCCTCTAGGGATAAGAAGAGTACATGTATGTTGGAGGCATGTTTGAATATGATCCACTTAGATTCTAGCCAAACCAGGTGATAGGGAGGAGGAACAAGTCACCAAATCCCCTTTTCATTCAGCTACTTGTCTGGCACCATAAGTCTACTCACCAGGAAGGTGACTTAAATTTTTTTCCCTTCGATCTAGGAGGGAGGCGAACATTCCTAGTTTGGTGTACATAGTAGTTTGCTTTCAGTTTCTTTCCTACTTTCCCTAAGTGTAGTTGCACAGGTAGTGTTCTTTAACCTTGTGTGTTTCCCTTGCATGTGGGGTAAAGCTTCATGTTTGATTCTCAAATTTTTTGGGGCTATTGCTAACCTTCATTATAGTTGCATATGACTCTATGCCTAATGGACTGCAAGGCAACTAGTTTCTAAGCATTGCAGTCATGCTTCCCCTGTGAGTCACCATTTTATTGACCAATTTTGCCCAATAGGCAAAATTTTGGTCCCCTTCTTCCTCTGACATTCAAAAACAATCATTTTAGTTTGGTTCATCCATCTTCAACTTTAGACAGGCCTACTTCATTGGTTTGGCCTTTGGTTCATCAGCCTAGTCCAACGCCCTAGTGGAGGGCAGGCACTTCAAATGAAGAGGACCTAGGTAAAATTTAGTTTGGTTCAAAGTCCAAAGTTCAATTTTTTTTGAAATTGACTAATTCTAAGTCCTGAGTTCCTTTGGGCATGGCTTAACACAAAATAAAAAGGGCCGGGTTGCTTATAAAAACAAAGGCAAGGGGCAGACAAAATTTTTGCAAAATTTTTGTCCACAGGAAATGTCCATGGATAAAAGCCCACATAAAACACAAGCGAGCTTCCTGAGAGAATTTTTATAAACTTTTTGTCTATGGGGAAATATTCATAGACAAAAGCCTGCAATAAATATACAATGCATTAGACAGCCCATGAGAGCCCAACAGTAGTCTGAAGAGCCAAGCGATCTGCTGAAGTATACAAGGAGGAGTGCCTAGAAAGTGCTAAAGAAAAGCAAGCTACAAAAAAGTCAAAAGGCCCAATGATGACCTAGAGGACGTCAAGTTTGATGAAGTGAGACAACCATTGGTTTTAAATACACAAAGAAAGTGCTAACTAGATGGAGCTCAAAATGAAGTGACTCGCCAAGATGTTTGCCCCAGGGGCTGAATGAACCAGATAAGACAAAATGAAGAAAAGACAAAGTGACCAGCATGGTTCTAGCATAAGGATGACATCAGCCACAATGTTTTCTTCTTCCTAATGAGGGATGTGACATGCCCACTTGCAAACAAGGAGTGCCAATGAGCCTCTTGTCTTTTTTCCATATAGATTATGAATTGGTCATTTTTGTAATTATCTTTTCACAATTTTACAAGGCGTAGCCCTACTAAAATTTCCACCTGAATCAAATAAAAGTAGATTTTACATCTTCTTGGATAGATATTATGTGTATGTCTTGAGTGTTAATTTATGTCAAGTCATTGTCTTTTGATGCTCTCATAGGTTCAACACCAACACACCAGTTATCTACAAGGTGTCATTTTCTATAGATGACAGGAGGAGAGCTCTATTTTAAAGTATAGAATAGAGGAACTCATTTACAATATGTATTCCATAGCATCTTGGTGAGTCCCTGTTCTTGTGTTTTCATAAGAACCTCCCTACCATTTTCTTGCAGCTTGGTCTTTTTTCCAAGTCTTAGTGTATGTATGTTGTTTTGTTTGATCCTGAGTGTGGATGTGAGAAGGTCATTTCATTTTGGTGTATCACCTCTTTAGAGTAGGTTTTTTTTCCTACATCTATCTCCCTTCCCCCCTAGTTTTTATATCTATCTGTATACCTACATTTTTCACTTGTTGAAACAAACATGATACATCAAAGGGAGCTAGCCCTTATCTAGAGACTCTCCCCTCCAACTTCGCGAGTCCCACAGGTGAGAGGGGAGTTTCCATGTTGTGAGGAGAAGATAGGAATTTGACTTCCTGTCAAAGGGTGCAATTTTCCTGCATGAACAAACACCTCCTCAAGATGTAGATGAAGAAGAAGAAGATCTAGATGAAGATTTAGAATTAGAGAGAGCCAAGATGATTAGCCTTGCATCTGAAAAGGGGAAAACACCAACTATGGAGGGAATAATAGGCAAAAAGGCTTTGCATTTAGAGACCAATTTATTGCTCTCTTATTTTATTCCTATTTTTGGTTTTATGCCTATTTCATCTATGTTGAAGAATCCAAAATTTGAAAAGGAATCTTCCACCCCTTATGATCTATTAACCTATTCCTCTCTTTTGAATATCCCTCTACTCACCCCCAAAATTGAGAAGAATGCCACCAATTTTGATCTACCTTCCACCATATTTGATCCATATTCCAACCCCATGCCATCCACCTCCATCATGGCCAATCCCACTATTATTTTTGTCATTACCATAGTCAGATATTTTAAGAGAAAAAGGGCATATAGGAATATTAAGACAACCATGACCACTCCCTAACTCCATGTTTCATCCACCCAAATCACTCTCCCTATGCCATCCACCACTTTATCCTAAGAAACCATTGTCACTAGCTTAGGCAAGGGGACTAATGAATAGATAAGCTATCATAGTCCATATAATCTCTTAATATGGAGGTTTGGATTGGTCTAAAATAATTTGGCCTTCCTTGCTTGACACAATCCTCAAGGAAGAAAAGAAGAAACAACTAGCAGAGGATGTTAAAGAAGAGGTTGTGGTCAAAACCATAAAGGAGATAGACCCCAACCAACTAAAAATTACTCTATGGGTCACTGATTTAATACCCAAGACTTATCAAATTCCTAGCCTCAAAATAGTAGAGCTCCCATCTATTACAACTTTGTTCAACAAGCCATCTGGGAGCATTTAGAGGGTAAGAAAGAGGAAAGTTGGAAAATGATGCTAGTAGGGAAATAATTTTAGAAGAAAGGCAAGAAGTCTTTTATTTAATCAAAATAAAAAATATATAATTAGGGTAATCCCCATATAATGAATACTTCAAATCTCTAGTTGAAGTACACAAGGATGTCATGGCGATAATTCATAAAGGCATAGAGTTAATAGGACAAGAATTTAAGGCAAAATTGGAGAAAATAAAAGAGAAACAAAAGGTAGTGCATATCTCAGCATGTAATGAAGCTAAGGTATAGGAGGTAACATCAAAGTGTTATAATTATTTAGAAGTATTAAAATTCATGTGGGCATAATTAACCCCCCATATTACTAGCACTCAAATTATTTACTTCTTTAAAATTAGACAAGAATAAGCTAATTTTTTTGATTATTTTCACAACTAAACATTCTTATATCCTTTTGGATCTCATGATACCATTATAGGCATCTAATTCTCTCAACATGGTAGTTATTAAAATAGAAGAGGCTAGGGAGTGGTTAATAACTGCTAGGGCTTTACTCCCCATATATCAAGAGCACAAGGACCTCATCTTACAAATTTTGAATGACTTAAAATTATTAAAAGTGAAAGATGATACAAGAATTTTGATAAATAATATGAAATTTTATCAACTCATTCAAAAGGATTTATATAATTTTAAGCAAAGTTACAAAGACTATCATTGGAAGACATAGAAGCTTAGTTGACCTTTACTAGGAAAAAGGTGACTAAAGTTGAGATATTCAAAATCAACTTCTAGATGATGAAAGTAGAGAAAGCAAAGCTACTAGGATAGGTAGACAAGGTGTATATACCCCCTCTTTTGAATCTGGATATAATTCAAAAAAAACATGACGTGTCATATAAGTGTTGGTTTAAGATAGAGGCAAAGAAGAAGCAAACTCAAGCTGCCACTTCTAGTTCTACATTGATAGCTATAGTTACTACTTCAACTGAAGTCCATGCAACTATGCAAACATCAACATAGTTATAAAGGGCCATTTTTTGTTACATGTACATTCTAGAGTGGTGTATATTTCATATTTATTATATTTTTATGGTTCAAGCAATATTATAAAATTTGCCAATTCATTTTGTAAACATGCACACATTGCATGATTTTTGTAAAGGTTAACTTGAACTATTAATAGTTGTAAGATAACTTTATATTGTTTTTTCACCACAATTAGAACTAAATTTCAAACTATGACATGTAATGTATTTTACATGTACTTGGAGGATGAATCAATCCCTTCCCCAAGTCTATTTAAACACATGTAACCCATAGTTTTGAAGGGTCAGTAGTTTTTCAATATATAGGAGCAAAATCAGTTTTGGTTATCAACTCATGTGTTTGTGTATCTTTTTTTAAATGTTTGTGTAATTAGAATGATTTATTTTAGTTGTATGATTGAATAAATCTTAGTGTGCAAAAGCTATGAAGGGGTTATTTATTGTTTTGATTGACATGATAACTCTTAGATGTTCAAAAATTATTGAAAAGATTAGAAAATTGCATTATTGATAATTAAATTAATTGACTCATATTCTTAAGTATGCAAGATGATTTCATTTGATATAGTCTTATATGTATGTTTAACAACTATCTCAGATACATCACCAAGACCAAGCTATAATCTCTTGATTAAGAGTGTGTAATAATTACTCTAAGAGGATCAACCTTTGACCAAGGCCTGTGAGTTTCCTATACCAAGATTATCCTAGATTGCTTGACCATGTTTGAATGTGTGTGTAAAATAACTACTAACAATAGACTTAGGTTTTTAAATCACTTGCCAAATTATAAAATAACCAAAGAGGTGATTGTTGAAGTCATCAAACCTTTCTTTTCTGCTCTACCTTCTCCTCCTTTTAGAGTTTATTTTGAGCCCTACCCACTCTTGATTAGTAACCACCCAACCACCAACTCATCTAGATTTTACTTCCTTTCTAGAGACCACCCCTCCATCCATAACCCTTGTTAACAACCTATATGCCATTATTTATATTCCATCACCTAGTTGTTAAGACTACATACCTGCAACTCATGTCGTAGAGTGGAGGTCAACTCCATTGAGATCCTTAAATGTTATAGGCTACCTTATGACGAGACTAGTGTAGTTAAAACCCACATCAAAATTTCAATTTAGATCACTAGAAGGAGGGACCCAACCTATGATAAAATTGGTTAGTTTATACATAGATTTGCACTGTAGTCACCCAAGAGATTAACCAGATCTACTTCTCAAGATGGTATTCTAGTCTCACCCTTGTCAAATCTTATGAGACCTAGAGTTATACCAACCATCCCTAAGAGACCTAGGAAAACTTACCTAGTAATGAACACTTCCCTTGTTAATCATCCCATGGATTAACCACCTTGATTGGTTGGATTTACTATTGTCATCCTAAGGGATGTGCATGACCTACCCAGGAATCTTCAAAAGTGTTTCCCATATTTATCTCTTTTACAAGTAAAAAAATAGAGGAACACATCAAATCATTTAAAAATTCTTTAAGATTAATTAATATTATTAATGAAGTTGTTTCATGTAGGTTGTTCCCTTTTACACTAATGGATGTTGCTAATGATTAGTATCTAAATCTAACAAAAAATTCTATCACTTCTTTGGATGCATGTCAAACAACTTTTAATACATAATTTCGATATGTCACCATCCCTAGTTTGATATACCACCATTTCACTAGCATGAATAGGGATCCTAACAATCCAATCTATTATTTCAAAGTAAGGTTTCAAGATGTTATTATGGTAAAGCCCAAGGTAAAACCAAAAGAAGCATTAGCATTGGACATGTGTAAGAATGCTCTAGATCAAATTACTATAATTTTCCTAAGAAGGGAAACTACTACCATCAAATTGGAATTAGAATATGAATATCCCATTAGGATTGATAGGTAGCTCAATCCCTAGGTACTTGGAATACCTAACATCAACTATGGTTCCCTAGCATTAAATCTAATACCACATGTAAACTAGAATGTTCCCATATGAAATTAAAATGAGTTATACACACTGCCTCATCTAACATAAATAACATACCCAAATTATAGTTTCTTAAAAAAACATGCATAAGGCAATGGTTACCATCATAATAAATTATTGGCTATATCTTCTGCTATTGTTATCCAAGGCACTGACTCTATAAAGGTAGAGTTGGATGTTATTCAAAAGATGGTTCAAAAAATAAGTAATGACTTCCTTGGCATAAAAAAGATGGGAAATGCTACTGCCCAAGTGGTAATCAAAATTATAGATTCCATAAGTATAATAGACTATTAAATAAGCCTATAAACAACATAAAGCCACATAACAAGCTTTAAGAGATCAACATGGCAGAGACAACTCTACCTAATTGGTGTAAAATCCCTAATACTTCTTAGCATGGTGAACTTGATTTGTTGAATCTTTTTAAACATTTGAAATCTTTCAAAGACAATATTTAAGATAGGACTAGATGCATAATCCACAAAAATACCATCAAGATCCTAGCCCTTTAAGCACTACAATGTTTTTTGAGACTCACGAGTTTTCCTTTCCAAGTGAGGATGACAATGTACCAGAGGACAACATCGATGAGATTCATAATTTCCAACATTTCTAAAAATGTGGTTAGAATCTAAGGAACATTCATATATTTATAACTTATATTCCTCTAAATGGCATAGCCATTTTACCTAACCCTAAAATTGACAATAATCCACCTCCCCAAAAGGGAATGATCCACCTCAAGATAAGGAGGAATAGATTAAAGGAGAATACAACATCATTGAATACATGTAAAGAATCAAAGCAAATCTCACTATTCATGAATTATCTTAGATCATTAAACAAAAAGAGCTACTATGGAATTCTATCATAGGGAATACCCATATAGAAAGTACCAAAGTATCTATAGATAAAATACAAGATATTGACACCAATGACATCTTAAAAAGAAATCTAGAAGTTCTACCCTCTTTGTTAACTATTAGGGCATTTGGTAATAATATTCATAAGTATTTATTTACTTCTGAAGCCTCAACAATTGTTATGCCTACTTCCATATTTCAAAGTCTTAGTCTAACTCTAAGCCCTTCAAAGAGATCAACTTCACAATTGGATAAAATGGTAGTACCAATGGTTGCAGATTTGACTAATGTATATATTCAAGTATAATCTACACCACAAGTTCAAATGTCTATTGATATCCTTGTAGTAGATGTACCTAGAGACTTTGGACTATTACCGAGTAGGGAGTAGTCTAAAAATCTCAATGGATATCTCTCTATAGACTTCTCTCTCATTTGGCTACTATGGAGAGGCATTACAAATCAAATTTGGATTAACAAGGAACCAAGAATGAAATATCCTATCATAGAGTATAATGCAAAAAATTAATAGGTAAAGTATGAACCTCCTAGCATCGACATTTATACTTTTAGTATGCAAAATCATATACAAGAACTAGAATCTCAAAGCTCCAATCAGATATGAGCTTTACACTTTGATGGTGTTAAATCCAAATAAGGATTAGGTGTAGGAATTGAATTGATTGATTAATAGGGGAAGAAGTTCTTGGTAACATACATATTATAGTTTCCTTTCACTAACAATAGGGATGAGTATGAAGCTTTAATTTTGGGATTGTAATTTACACTCAGGAATAATTTAAAGCAAATGCTAGTGTTTGGTGACTTAAAGCAAGCAGTCAATTAGGTCATGAATAAATACAACTACAAGTGATCTTATTTAAAAAGTCATGAACATGGAACATGGGATATTATTGAGAGCTTTGAATCTTTCAATATAGTAGTAGATCATAAAAAATAAAATCAATCTACATACTCACTAGCTATTGTTGTAACTAATTTAGATCCCCTCCAACAATCCAAGGAAGATAGATTCTATATTGAGCTAGTGCCTTGTCCTTTTATTCCTAAGCATGTATAAAATTTCCAAGTCTTTGATGGTGATCAAAAAAACATTTAGTTTCTAACCAATTCAGATTAATTTGAGTCCAAAATCATTGATGATAAGGAATTCAATCATCTTTGTCCAAAAGTGCTAGATAAGGAAGGTCTCCTCCAGCTCAAAGAGAATAATGTCCAAATTAATTTGGTTTATTTAGAAATACCATTTGATATAGATCCTCAATCTCAACATCTAAGGTAACCCAAAGTTAATGAGTCTGACTTTAAAAAGTATAATTTAGGTGATGAACATAACCCACATTATGTTAACATTGGCCTCAATTGCATCATAGATGAAAGATAATGATTGAAGGATTTAATCACTCGATATAGATATGTGATTACTTAGACATATGAAAACTTGAAGGTTTCTGATCCAAAGGTCATCACTCATACAATTCCTCTTAAACTAGAACACAAATCATTCAAGTAGAGATAAATATGAGTTAATCCTATTCTAGAGCATCTCATTCAAAGAGAAGTGGAAAAGTTACTAAGTACAAGAATAGTCTTCCCAATCAGACATTTTAATTAGGTGGCCAAATTCGTCCCAGTTAGAAAGAAGAGTGGATAAATTAGATAATGTGTTGATTTAAGAAAATTGAACAAAGCTTTTGAAAAAGATAAATATTCCTTACCTTCCTTGGATGAGGTGATAAAAATAGTTAGTGGCTCTAGAATGATGTCCTTATTAGATTGATTTTAGGCTATAATCAAGTACTAGCACAATCAAAGGACATAATAAAGAATGAATTTACTACAAAGTGGGTACTTATGCATATAAGAGGGTGCCTTTTTGGATAATAAACATAAGAGCCAACTTTTATCGATCCATGAATCATGCATTTAAAGGACTAATAAGTAAGTGTATAATCATCTATATATATGATCTTACTATGTTCTCCAAGAATAGGAATGTCAACATAGTCCATCCGAAGTCAATATTTGAGATATGCAAAAGGTTTGGCATCTCACTACACCCAATGAAGAGCATATTTGGAGTAATTGAAGGTAATATCTTATGAAACATCATTACCAAAGAAGGGATCATTATTGATCTAGATAAAATTAAAATAATTTCAAAGATTATACCACCAAACAACAAGAAGGAGCTCAAGTCATTCTTTAGGAAGATCCATTTCATAAGGAAGTTTATCTCAAGATTTGTGGATATTTTTAGACCAATGAATGCAATGATAAAGTATGATGCTAAAATATAGTGGATAGTTGAGCTCCAAAAGTCTTTTCAAGATATTAAAAATGCAATATTTCAGGCCCTAGTATTGATTAGTCTAGATTTTACAAAGGATTTTTATTTGTACTCATTTGCTTTAAAAAATAAAATTATTGCTGTTATAACATAGAATAAAGACTATATTGAGAATCTAATTTCATTTATGATCACAAATTTGAAAGATGTAAAACTTAGGTACTCCATGATTGATAACTAGATTTTTTCTCTTGTCAAAGCAATGAAGAAATTTTGACACTACATATTGAGGAATAAGACTAGTAATATCATGTCTAATCTTGTTCTCAATTTCACATTATCACAAAATTAATTAGGATAACATAGAGGCAAGTGGATGGTAAAGTTGCAAGAATTCAACATAAAAATCAAGCTTGCAAAGATTATTCGGGCTCAAGACATCGTTCAACTCATGACTGAACCTAATCCATGTATTACTATTGAAGAGGTATGTGAAGCACAAGTGTCTAGAGGATAATGGTCTACTAACATAATACAATATTTGATTATAGGTAATTTTTCCATAGAACTCAATAGAGAATGAAGGAGAGCTTTGACACTCAAATCTACTCATTACATGATCAAGAAAGGAGTTATCTATATAAGAAACTATGAAGGCTATATATTAGGTGTGTATCTATAGAATAAGCTGAAGAGATTCTATAAAAATTGAATCAAAATATAGGTAGTGGTCATTCATCTACAACCCATAAGATCTTAAGAATGGGCTACTGCTGGCCAATAGTTTTCAAGGATGCTCATACTCATATGAGAACATGCCATGAATGACAAGATTTAGATAAGAGATAAGCACATGTAACAATGCCCTTATAACATGTTATTAAAGGAAGGCCATTTTCCAAATGGGGTTTAGAATTTATTAGTGCCATTAACCTAAATTCCTTAGTAGGCCATATGTTTGTACTCACTGTCATAGACCATTGTACTAGATAGATTAAGGCCATCACCATAAAGAATTCCATATCACAAGATGTGACTTGCTTCTTAGAGGAACACATCAAAACTATGTTTGTCAACCCCATTTCTCTAGATTTTTATAATGGGATAGAATTCATATCAACTAAATTCACTAAATGGGCTCATGATAACTAGATCATTATCAGGTCATCCTCTAACCATTACCCCTAGGGAAATGGACTAGTTGAATCAATGAATAAGAACTTAATACATTTAATTAAAAAATAAATTGGGGATAAGCCTAGGGACTGACATAACCTATTAAATTATGCCCTTTAGGTAGATTGAATAAGATACAAGTAGGCCCTTAAAGCTTCATGTTATCTATTGGTGTAAGGATGCATGCTAGTATTTCCAATCATGTTGAAACTATCAACTTATCAATTCATGCATGATTATATAAAAACAAATGATAAAGTAGAGTCTCAACTATTAGACATAATATAATTAGAATATTCAAGGATTCAAGCCTTATAGATCTTTAAAAATCACCAAGATATAGTCAAGAGATGGTTTGATAAAAGAGCAAAGGTCAAAGCATTTAGGATCTCAGATCTAGTGCTTCTTTGGGATAAGGCCCATGAAAATAAATGACAACATGACAAATTTTCCCCACTATGGATTGGACCATATCAGATTTTAGATATATTAGGCAATAATACATTCCATCTAAAGGACCTATAGGGTAATGAACTCACATATCTATTCAAAATATATTTTCCGAAGCATTACTTTCTTTGGTTAGTTTCTTACTTTCTTAGGATAGATTTCCTAATTTATAGATTAATTTATTGCTTTCCTAGTATAGTTTTTTGTTTTATAGGTTTAGTTTTATTTATTTCTAGATTAGGTGTTTTTATTATTTCCTATGACAATCTAAATTATTTTATTCTGATGTAACCAAAGCTAATACCCAACCAACTGATCCCCTTATCTTATGCTTAAATATATTTATAATAGAAGGGAAAAAATATAAAGGGATTCACAACTTGGAACCTATTCACAAATTGGGTACATTTTTGTGTTTAGAGTCTTCAAGATGTTAGTAAGTAATTAGAAACCATTCTATATTGTGTTAGAATTAAATATTTCTACTAGGTATGTGAAAGATACTCTCAAGTACTTCATATGAATTTAGAAAATTTTATTTTTCCATTGGATCAAGCACACTTACTATATTAATAATTTTTATAGATGAAAAATTATTGGTGTAGGTTTAGCTGGTAGGGACATTATGGTAATGATTTGTTTTATAACCATACCAGATCATAGGGGTTCCATCTCTCCTCTTTCCATTCCAATAAAAGAAAAGGAAAATAAGAAAAAGAAACAATGAGTTTAAAAAATAAATCAATAAAGCTAAGAGAATATCTAAATAAAATAAAGAGGCTCACATGATGAAATAAGGTTGATGTACAATGCATCATGATTAAGAAAATAAGGGAAGAGGGAAACATGAATCCAAGGTATCTCTATCGGGACTATGGACTTATGGCTAGCAATAAAGTAATGCCTAAACTTCCCTTGATTTAATGAGATTTGAGATAAAACCAGAATGAAACCTATAGTTTCATCAAGCCTTCAAAAATCTCATCACAACATGGTTTATATGAACTTCACTTTTAGCACACATAAATCCATGGATAAGAAGGCAAGTATGTTGTGTGAATCTACTAAGGATTCTCTTTCATATTTATGATTCTAATATTTTTCTATGGCATAATTCATGTTCAATTTGAGATTAATAACCAAATTTTGGGGTTCTCAAGTACTTAGAAGTATTCCCCTTATAAGTCACCATTTGTTGTACCTAACATCCCCCTTTTCTTTTTGAAGAAATGAGGACCCACTTTTTTCATATTTTGACCTTGTTTTTTCAGCCTTTCTTCTACATTTTTATACAAGTCCTAAATGGATTGATCCTCAATCTTTATACTTAGTCTTTACACTAAGCATGGTATTTATAAATTTTATGAACTTAATCTATTAATTCCTTTTTTAGAATTTTTTAAAACTATGTAGGTTTTTCAAGACATAATTTATTTAGAGAAATTTATATTGAGGTCTTATTCATCAAGAATTTTGTTTAGACTTTGTGTGTGAAAGACGTATTTAACATTTTTTCACTAGGATTTTCTAGGACTTAGTTTTATTTGGAGTAATTATATTTGATATATTTTTTTTAGATGTTTTGATCGAGCCTTCTTCTTGAGACCTTTTTTGGTCTTCAAAAAATTTATTCCAAATAGATTTGGTCTTCAAAGTTTTTGTAGTAGACATTTTGTCTGAATAATTATTATAAAATAATTTATATTTTATCATGAATTTTGTATTCATAATTTTTTTTTGGACATTTTGTTTGATATATTGGGTCTTTGAGTTTTTTTTATATTAGACAGTTTATCTGAAACAATGATAAGCTTTATATACACTTCAGATATTTTGCTCTTCAGTCTTTTGGTTCAGGCATTTTGTATGGGACATTTTATTCGATGGATTTTTGGTCTTCAGGATTTGTATTTGGTATAGTTTTTCAAATATTTTTTAGAGCTAAATCTAAACATAAAACCTGATTCCTAATTCCTAAATGTTGATACTATACTTAGCCAATAAAGCAAAATACTTCCCACTGCTCACCAATGCTACTTGCCAGCTAAACTAATGAGATTTGAACTATGTAGAAAATATAAAATAAGTGAACATTAGGCTTATATAACACATGAAATATAATTTAATGCTAAAGTCTATGTACATGATATCAACCATTGAAGTATTAATTGCTTTCAAATGAATGAACTAGACCTCAGTTGTTGTCCTATGCATAAAAGATCCCTAGTTATCTTTAAGATTACTATAAGTAAACCAGTGACTAGTAGAAAGGAGAATTGTACATATCACATAAGAAGATTATAAGCACTACATGTAATTAAAATGGAATATTTATCCAAGGCATTTAGGGGAACACTTCTGCCATCACCATTTTCTATTAAGGACTGAATAGAATTCTGAACACTATCTTTGATGCCACCATTTTTGGCAAAAGGTATGTCAACTACTCTAAATTATGGGATGTTATTAATTATGTTGACATATTTTCACTAGATGGAAATATATCTCCCATAGATTGATTATTCATTATAGAATTGCTATCACTTAAGAGACAAGGATTGCATTTGGTTGTGGCCAAGATTGAGGTGATGCCCTGCATTGACCTCCTCCAAAACTTATTATTCGTAGACAAAGTTACATAAGATAATTTTTTGTACCATATGGATAACCAAATATTCATAGCATGCATTTTCAAATTATTTTTTTAGGGGTATTTATGATTATCAACACTAGATGCTTATTTTGACAAATATAGGCTTGTTTCCTATAATCAAGATAATTCAATGGAAAAGGTGTTGAATTCATGGATTCTTTCTAAGGAAACTGAGGATGGTAGTGTGGATTGGAATGGCACTACTTAATAGGCTCTATAGTATGCCCAATATCCATTTCTTTAATTTGGACTTTGTACCATTGTTTTATATGATGATGACTAGTGATGTCATGTTTGCTTTATCTGAAATTATAATCTCCCAATTGAGAGTATAGGTCATACACAAAAACATGTATCCTAACCTGGTGGGTCATTTATATATGATTTTTTATATTTTAATGCTGTAATTGACATAGTATACAAATTCCATGACAATTTATGGATCCTGGCCATTGACTATGTCAAGAATTGCATCTATAATTACTTCTATTTTTTTGCACATTTATGATTATACCAAGAACATAGTTAGGATTGCATAGGATGTTTATCCTCAAGTCTAGAAATCAATCCATGGGTCTCCAATACCCAGAGTTAGAGAAAAAATTGTGAAAACACTATCTATAAGAGGTGATTATTTTCTATATCTTGATTACACTATTATCATGATCATCAGACACGAGATTAATCCCCTAAGCCTCCTAAAATATATACCTAACAAATTAGTAGAGCAAGAATTTCTTTCTAACTCTAGTGGAGCATTTAGGATGGCTAAACCAAAAATAATAAGAACACATTCTATGGGCACCATATGGTCATTGGCCAAATGTGTTACACATAAATAAAGCAATTTGGAGACATGGGCATCAAAATAAAGATTTATAACTTGCCCAAAGTACCACACAGGGACTGGGCTCCTCATGGCACCATATGTAAACACATTCAAGACTTGGTTATCCCCTACCAATATGTCTATTATGATTATGAATTTTTATTCATGAATTCATAGAATGATGATGATGTCTTAGAAAGGGAAATATTTATCTATTTGAAAGAGGATCATTTAAGGGTGATTCTGATCTAGGAACCAATTTAGGTGACAATTCGGGTGACAGTTCCACCCCAATTGATGACAGAACTTTCGAGAGCCATAACTTTTGCACCATAGCTCCAATTGACTTACCATTTGAACCTTTGGAAATATAAGAATGAGGAGAACATCATGAAATGGCATAGAGCTCAGCTTAATGAAGTTTGAACCCTGAAAATCCAATGGAAGTGCCTCAAATTTCAATTTTAGTAGTGCAGTCTAAAAATAATAAGTTTCTAAAAATAGTAATTCCTCAAATTTTATATTATTTTAAATATTGGAAGTCAAACCACTTAGTCTCCCTTGAGATTGGTGATCTTCCACATCCTCCCCATTCTTTCATAATGTGTATAAATTAAGAGGTAACCTAAAATTTGAAGATAAACATCTCTTCCTAGAGATAAACATATATTTGTATTGCAATCTTGAGTAATACTACATCTCTTCTCAGAGAATTCATTATTACTATGTTATTTCTATGCTATTGAGATATTTATCAACCAAAAATTCTAAGTTTTGAATCAGTGGTATCAGAGCTCCTTATCATATGTTGGATATTTCTTGACTATATCAGTGAAAGTTTCACTGTGATATGTAACAAGATGGCCATATTGCATGATGACAATCCCATGGCATATTCAGATGCATCTGTCATCAACTCAAAAGGTTGATGCAAATCTGGCAAGGCTAGAATAGGGGCTAAGCAAAGTATATTCTTCAAATTATCAAATGCCCTTTTTTTTATTTCACCCCACTAAAATGTAGGTTTAGCTCCTCCTTTAGTCACTTGGGTTAGTGACCAAACAACATGTGAAAATCCAAGAACAAACTTGTGGTAGAAATTTGCAAGACCCAAAAAGATGCGAAGCTATGTGAGGGTTTTTGGTGTGGGCCATTCTTGAATAACCTAAATATTTTATAGATCAACATGGACCCCTTCCTCATTCACAACATACCCAAGGTACTGAATTATTGTCACCCTAAATGTGCATTTGTCAAGATTTGCATACAACTTGTGCTCCCAAAGAGTTTGAAGCACCTTACGAACATGTTGCAAATGTTCTTCCCATGTTCTACTATAGATGAGTATGTCATCTAAGTAGACAACCATAAATTAGTTGGTGAAGGGTCGTAGGATGTCATCCATCATCCTCATGAAGGTTGCAGGTGTGTTAATTAAGCCAAAAGGCATAACCAACCATTCAAAGAGCCCCTCCTTAGATTTGAATGCAATCTTCCAAACATCAGTGGGATCAATGGGAATTTGGTGATAACTAGATTTGAGATCAATTTTTGTGAAAAAATTCACACCATGGAGCTGGTGCAGTAGGTCATCAATCCTGGGGAGAGGATAGTAATTCTTCATAGATATTTTATTCAAGGCTCTGTAGTCAATGCAAAGCCTCCATGTTCCATCTTTCTTTGGTGCCAAGACAATTGTACTACCACAAGGTGAAGAGCTTGGCCTAATGCCAACATATAAGAAGCAAGGATTGTACATGCTATTGCCAGAACCAACCAGGCCTTGGGAATCTATCTCAATGGATTTTCTCTCAGGTTTGCCAACTTCAAAACATGGTAAGGACTATATTTTTGAGGTAGTTGATCATTTTTCAAAAATGGCTATCATGATTTCTTGTAAGAAACATATATTTGCTGAGGAAACTGCTCAACTATATTTTAGTCATGTTTGGCTCCCTTTTGGTCTCCCCAAGTCCATTGTCTTAGATCGAGATAGCAGGTTCCTGAGCATCTTCTGGTCCACTCTATGGAAGATGATGGATACTAAGCTGATGAAGTCCATAGCCTTCCATCCACAGACTGATGGTCAAACAAAGGTGGTAAACTAGTTGATTGTTCACATGATTTAGATGTATCACTCCAAACATCCATGCACATAGGATGAGGGAATTCTTTTCATACAACATGGATATAATCGGGCACTGCATAGCTTGACTAAGCACAGTCCATTCCAAGTTTGTTTTGGGTTCCAACCCATGGCACCAATTGATATAGCTATGCCATTTTCCACCATGGAATACACACCTCATGGAAGATTTGAGGCAACAAAAGCAACAAAGTTTATTGAACAAATACAACACATCCAGCAACAAGTTCATGACATCCTGGAGAAGATGAATCAAAAGTATAAGCAATGCCATGATAAACATAGGATTGCACACCATTTTACTATGGGTGACAAGGTTTAGTTGTGGCTTCAAAAGAAATGACTTGTAAGCCCACACAAAAATATTTAGCCTCTGCAATATGGTCCCTACACCATCACCATAAGAGTTGGAGAAAATGCTTTTGAGTTGAACCTACCATCCTACCTTGGTTTACATCCAATATTCAATGTGGAGCTCCTCAAACCATATCACCCACCTCTATTGGAAACTTTAGTTGTATCAGAATAACTAGAAATTGATGATTTTGATCCACAGAGTTTTGCTCCAGTAGAAGAGGATCAGATTGTGGATACCTAGATGAAGACAACAAGAGGACGCTCTATTCCACTTTATCAAGTGGTCAAAAGGGGCCTGCTTAGCCATCAAGGTGAGTGGCTCATAGAGAATCAAATCAAGAAACAACTACCACACCTAATGGGGAGAATTAATGCAATGGGGACCATTGATTTTCAAGGAGGGAGGAATGATCTAGGCACCAATTTAGGTGACAATTCGGGTGATAGTTCCACCCCAATTGATGACGGAACTTCCGGGAGCCATAACTTTTGCACTGTAGCTCCAATTGACTCACCGTTTGAACCATTGGAAAGATAAGAATGAGGATAACATATTTTAATGGCATGGAGATCTTTTTAATTAAGTTTGACCCCAGAAAACCTAATGGAAGTGCCTCAAATTTCAATTTTAGTAGTGCAGTCTAAAAATAGTTTCTAAAAATAGTAATTCTTTGAATTTTGTATTGTTTTAAATATTAGAAGTCAAACCACTTAATCTCCATAAAGATTGGTGACCTTCCAAATCCTCCCCATGCTTTCAAAATGTGTATAAATGAAGAGGTAACTTGAAATGTGAAGACAGGCATCTCTTCCCAGAGATAAGCATATATTTGTATTGTGATCTTGAGTAATACTACATCTCTTCTTAGAGAATTCATTATTATTGTGTTATTTATATGCTATTGAGATATTTATCAACCAAAACTTTTGAGTTTTATATTAGTGGTATCAGAGCTCCTTATCATATGTTGGATATTTCTTGACTATATCAGTGAAAGTTTCACTGTGATATGCAACAGGATGGACATGTTGCATGATGATAGCTCTCATGGCATATTCAGATGCATCTGTCATCAACTCAAAAGGTTGATGCAAATATGGCAAGGCAAGAATAGGGGATGAGAAAAGCCTATTTCTTCAAAATTATCAAATTCCCTTTGTTTTATTTCACCCCACTGAAATGTAGCTTTAGCTCCTCCTTTAGTCACTTGGGTTAGTGACCAAGCAACATGTGAAAATCTAAGAACAAACCTGTGGTAGAAATTTGTAAGACCCAAAAAGATAAAAATCTATGTGAGGGTCTTTGGTGTGGGCCATTCTCAAATAACCTGAATCTTTTCTAGATGAACATGGACCCCTTCCTCATTCACAACGTACCCAAGGTACTGAATTGTTGTCATCCCAAATGTTCATTTGTCAAGATTTGCATACAACTTGTGCTCCCGATGAGTTTGAAGCACCTTACGAACATGTTGCAAATGTTCTTCCCATGTTCTACTATAGATGAGTATGTCATCTAAGTAGACAACCATAAATGAGTTGGTGAAGGGTCGTAGGATATCATCTATCATCCTCATGAAGGTTTCAGGTGCGTTAGTTAAGCCAAAATGCATAACCAACCATTCAAAGAGCCCCTCCTTAGATTTGAATGCAGTCTTCCAAAAATCAGTGGGATCAATGGGAATTTGGTGATAATAAGATTTGAGATCAATTTTGGTGAATAAATTTGCACCACAGAGCTGGTCCAGTAGGTCATCAATCCTGCAGAGAAGATAGCGATTCTTCATAGATATTTTATTCAAGGCTCGGTAGTCAATGCAAAGCCTCCATGTTCCATCTTTCTTTGGTGCCAAGACAATTGGACTACCACAAGGTGAAGATCTTAGCTTGATGCCACCAAATAAGAAGAAAGGATTGTACATGCCATTGCCAGAACCAACCAGGGCTTGGGAATTCGTCTCAATGGATTTTCTCTAAGCTTTGCCAACTTCAAAACATGGTAAGGGCTATATTTTTGTGGTAGTTGATTATTTTTCAAAAATGGATATCATGATTGCTTGTAAGAAAAATATATCTACTGAGGAAACTGCTCAACTATATTTTAGTCATGTATGGCTCCATTTTGGTCTCCCCAAGTCCATTGTCTCAGATCAAGATAATAGGTTCCTAAGCATCTTCTAGTCCACTCTATGGAAGATGATGGATACTAAGCTTATGAAGCCCACTACCTTCCATCCATAGACTGATGGTCAAACAAAGGTGGTAAATCACTTGACTATTCACATGATTTAGATGTATCACTCTAAACATCCATGCACATGGGATGAGGGACTTCTTTTCATACAACATGGGTATAATTGGGCACTGCATAGCTTGACTAAGCATAGCCCATTCCAGGTATGTTTTGAGTTCCAACCCATGGCACTAATTGATATATCCATTCAAATTTCCACCATGGAATACACACCTCATGGAAGATCTAAGGCAGTAAAAGCAACAAAGTTTATTGAACAAATGCAACACATCCAGCAACAAGTTCATGACATCTTGGAGAAGATGAATCAAAAGTATAAGCAATGCCATGACAAACATAAGATTGCACACCATTTTGTTGTGGGTGATAAGGTTTGGTTGTAGCTTCAAAAGGAATGACTTGTAGGCCCACATAGAAAGATTTGGCCTCTACGATATGGTCCCTACACCATCACTAGAAGAGTTGGAGAAAATGCTTTTGAGTTTAACCTACTAGCCTACCTTGGTCTGCATCCAATATTCAATGTGGAGCTCCTCAAACCATATCACCCACCTATGTTGGAAACTTCAGTTGAAGTAGAACAAATAAACATTAATGAGCTTGATCCAAAGATTTTTTCTCTAGTAGAATAGGATTAGATTGTGGATACCTAGATGAAGACAACAAGAGGATGCTCTATTCCACTTTATCGAGTGGTCAAAAGGGGCCAGCTTAGCCATCAAGGTGAGTGGCTCATAAAGAATAAAATCAATAAACAAATTCCACACCTAATGGGGAGCATTGACACAATGGGGACCATTGATTTTCAAGGAGGGAGGAATGATCCAGGCACCAATTTAGGTGATGATTTGGGTGACAGTTCCACCCCAATTGATGACGAAACTTTTGGGAGCCATAACTTTTGCACCGTAGCTCCAATTGACTCACCGTTTGAACCGTTGGAAATCTAAGAATGAGGATAAAATTTTTAAATGGTGTGGAGATTTTCTAAATGAATTTTTACCCCTGAAAACCCAATGGAAGTTCCTCAAATATCAATTTTAGTAGTTCAGTCTAAAAATAGTAAGTTTTTAAAAATAGTAATTCCTCAAATTTTGTATTGTTTTAAATATTGGAAGTCAAACCACTTAATCTCCCTCAATATTGGTGACATTAAAAATCCTCCCCATGCTGTCAAAAAGTGTATAAATCAAGAGGTAACCTGAAATGTGAAGACAGACATCTCTTCCCAGAGATAAACATATATTTGTATTGTGATCTTGAGTAATACTACATCTCTTCTCAGAGAATTCATTATTACTATGTTATTTATATGCTATTGAGATATTTATCAACTATAAATTTTTATTTTTGGATCAGATTAAATAATAACCTTTAATAAAATTAAAGGAAGTGCATAGTATATTGCCACTCTTTGTAGGATGGGCTCCTTAGACTTTTGGAAAAGACCTCTAGAGCAGTACAAGGAATAAGGAGATCCTTCATAGGAATTTCCTTTCAAGTTAAGGGTTATAAAAAAGGAACCAAGGGTGAGTGAATTTGATCCTAGAGGATATCTAAGAGACCCCAGAAATATATATTCCTCTGATAATGAATGATAAGGATAAGAGCGCTACAAGAACATAAACACCTACAACTACCCCTCAAATATAAGAATCTACATCTACTCTCTTCTTTTATTCTGATTTTTAGTTATGTGTTAATTTCATCTATGTCTAAGAATAATTTTTTTTGAAATCACTATTCCACCCTTCATAATCCATTATCCTCCTCCTCTCTCTTACATATCACCTTAATCACCGCAAAAGTTGAGAAGAATAGAACCACTATTGCTATGTTAGAATTACAATCACTAAGAGTGGGGGGGGGGTGAATCAGTGATGCTAGAAAATCCAATTAAATTCACAACTCTTAAACATCTAGCATACATCATATTTATTAATCAACATAAACATGAAATCACATACATCCAAAGAATACATAACATGAACACATCATATATGTGGGAATAAAACACACTAAACTTTACAAGATGGACTATAATCATATAAAAAAAGATTCAAAATTTATACCAACACTAAATGATCAAGGAACACCCATACCTTAGTTTAATGAGACACAAATTCCACAAGGAGCTATTTCCCCTATCTAGCTGAGCACGCATAACAACTAGACCTTTAACAAGCTTCAACTTATAAGGAGGAATCAACCCCATAGCCAACCAAGAACCCAATTAGATACCTAAATTGACCACCTTAAACACCTATTTCTACTCTTCAACTGATGATGATCACCTTTGTCTTCACTCTTGACCTCCAATCTCTCTCAAGTTACCTTTAGGGCTAACTTTCTCAAACTTCCTCTTCTAGGTTCATTAGGTCCAATGATTCGTGTGTCCTCTTACATCAATTTGACCAGATAAACATGTTTGATATTTTTCACACTCTAATGGTCATAACTAACCTGTACCTTATCTTTCAAAATTTATCTTCTTCACTTTAATCCACAACACACACCACTGCTCAACTATACACTCTCAAGTCTAGAAATCATAACCTTTTCTTTCACTCTTTATAGAGTCTTCATGAATATTATCTTCTTGGTTAACCATAAGACTTGACTTAACCCTTAAGACTTATATCACTCCAAGAGATATCTCAAATCCATTCTCATAGGTTGGCAATTACCTCATTATCCCCAAACCATTATTAGGTCTTGGTGAGACCTAAAACAATTAGGCCTTCATACACACATGCTACATGTGAGACTACTTGGACAAATTTCATCCTTTACCAATGATTCAAAAAAATAAAACATGTATCCAATATAAAATTTATCACTCACTAATAGTTCTATGTCACATGGAACACCAACCCAACACTTAAACCTACCAATTAGGTCTCCTTGCTCTTTAGGCCTTCATACATAAAAAACATAGTCTCAAACTTTTGAAGCAAACACTCAAATATTTCACATATACATATGATTAGATCATGTTTTTCAACCCTTTATTATCTATTAAAAACCTATATGTTATTTAGACACTTAAACACAAGCTATAATCACTTAAATCAATTCTCTCAAAATGACCACTCCAACTAGTCATATATAGTTAAAATATAGTAAAGTTATTTTGACTCTCTATATCTGATAAAGAGCATATCATGACATATAATACTTTAAAGTAATGATTATATAATTATATAACATATCCATACTAATTTTATTCCTTAAATTTGAATATAACACCTTCAACTCACTCCTGCAACATGATCATTCAATCTACTAGTGCATTTAACAAACATAATTAACTTCTAATCAATTGTTCACACTGAATATGAATTGTTCAAACCTCTAAAATCAACATAGATATTATTAATTGATTCTATAACACTCTAAAATAGTTTTTTCATCTTTAAACATTAAGACACTATCAATAAGAACTCAAATATCCTTCTTAGATCACTTACAGACCATGGTCAAACACATAGTCAACTTTGGAGTCTAATATATTTGCCTATACATACATTAAAACATTATAAATATATTATATGGATATTAATATGGGTCCTCTTCAACTTTTATTTTTACATTACCATGGAATTCATCTTGGATCAAAAGATATAGCACAAATACTACAAATTGGTTATTCCCTTCGCTAATTAAAATGCCAACGGTCACTGGTGAACATATAAAAGTTTGTCATCATCTCTTTCTCCACAAAAACTTTTAAAAAATATGCACTATCAATTTCATTTCAATTTTAATTTATTTAAATCTGTAACTCTCACCATTGATCTTAGATTCTAGCTTCCAAGATCAAGCCACTTGACACCCTCACACGCCTTCTATGCACACTGTTTTCAGTCCCCACTATTATGTCACTTGGTAGTCTCATGTGAATTTTGAGCATATTATTTTTAGTCACTAAAATTATTCTAATTGGACTTACCTCATTCACTTTGATCACATTGACTATTTGACTCAATCCACACCATCGATCTCCATCTGTACAAACACCTACATACTGTTAATGTTCTATTCAAACTCTATGATTGTGACACATGTCATAAGTGCATGAAATATTAGGAACCATTTAAATTTTGACTTAATACACACCATTATATCTTCATCATCTAATTAAATTCTCACTATTCTAAATTTCTTGACTAATTGACCATAGACTTCAACGTAGTTAAACTTGATTGCCTCTGGCACATCATAATTTGCAAGAGCAACTTTGAAGGTTTATAACTTGATCCAAAAGACACTTCGAGAGTCCAAATATCTATGGTACCTTTTTATAACTATATTCAACATATTCATGAAAACATTTAACCATTGGAAACTTTTTAAGTACCTATATTAAATGCAAAAACTTGTTAATTCATTCATATCTCCATGATGTTAAATGATGGTCTGGCTTCTCTTAAGCTAGAATATGCATGTTCCTCTTTAAAAATGATCAAATGACACAAAATAACATCACAAAGACATATATGTATGCTTCAAATTTTATTCTTTGTCCATACTAACTTGTGCATGTGCCATATACTCTCTAAGCTATCAAACACAACTTCTATATCATTCATGCACTAGTATTTCATGCTCTCTTTGACATATGATAACCTAACATCAATGACCATGCTCAAAAATCTCATCCTTTTTCATTGATGGAAAAACACCCTTAGAATGGCTTATTACTCATTTTAATTCCTTCATTCTTATCTTTCTTCCCCTTTGACATTAATGACAAAGGGTCTCTTCCTCAACATGCTGACAATCATTAATCAATATTATGTATGCATTAAAATACTATGTAATATGATCAATATAATTACATACTTTAATAATATAAATAAATTGATCCCCCTTAACATGCACCAATCTAATCATGGAATTTTCTAATCCTTAGACTTGAAAAACTTCTCATAAAAATTAGAAATCTCCCCCTAACATCAAGCTCCATCTCATGTCATATGTTCTTTGACATACACCAATATGAACTTGAGTTTCTCTATTCCTTGGACTTGTCTATCTATAAAAATCATAAGCTCTCTTTGATCATGCATATAGATTAAATACTTTGTCAAAATGCATGACTTGGTTTGATCAAGTCATCATATCAATTTTCTTGAATTCACAACTATAGTAGACATCTTCAAACTTTTATTATGACTAAAACATCTTCACATATACTCCTCCCATCATGCACATCTTCTTCAAGCCACTCAAGCTAATTGAGTTATCTCCCCCTTAGACAAACACATATTCAAATGATATTTTTGTCCTATAACATCAACCAAAGATCAACAAGAATCCACCATGCTTCCTCTTACTTATCAAGTGTATCCTTTAAGCATAGATAGAGACACCTTGACCCATAATTTCCTATAACAATGTGAAACTAGGATTTACCCATAAATCCTCATGTTCCTTCTCCTCCTTGGTCATTTGATAATGATAGTTCTTCTTCTTCTTAGGCTTAAGAGAAGCAACATGCTCATCTACTACAATATTCTCCTCTTATTCTAAGATGTAATTGACAATGCATACAGACAACAAATATTCATGACAAACCTTTTCATTGGAAGAAAGAACCTCATCACTAGGTATTGACAACTGATGTTCTTTGTATGAAACTTGCTCAATAATAACAAGATATTATCTTAGATCCATACATACCTCATAACTATCCTCAATTATCACTTTAGGCTTTTCTTTGATCTCAACTTGAACTGCCTTTTGATTCTCCTCATCATCCATATCAATCTTGTCTTTCTATACAATAGAATATCTTGACAACTCATCATCCTTGATCAGACACCTAGAAACTTCCATTCCCTACTTTAATAACTTGCATACACAACATAATTATTCACCATATTGACCAACTAGACCATCCATTATGCTTCCTCTTTATTTAAAGTGTCTCCTTGAAGCTTAGAGAGAGACAACCCTCTGAAATATTAAGACTAAAATTCCAAAAACTTAGGAGACTCCCATATCTCCAAACTCTCATTTGAATTCTAGTCCTACCTCATCACCAAATTGACTTTGAATGGATGCCTAACTTCATTCTTTGCTTCAAACTTGACAACAAATAAAAAAATAGAAATTGTTGACTTTCCTTGTCTATCATGGAAAACAAACCATCTTTAGTCTCAATCTGATCTCTCCTAATAGGCTTAGGTTTACATAACCATTTTGACCTCTTCTTTACACACTAGGGGCTCCATACACTTTGTTTTACTTTGAGAACTCATTCAAACTATTCTTAAACTATATAGCAATATGACCAACTTTATGACATCTTAAACAAATAGGATCATTCAAACCTTTTGATTTATGATAATTATGGCCTTATTTTGACTAATTTCTTCTCTTCTTGCATTCTCTAGTTAGTCTTATGTATTTCACTCTAGGAGCCTATTTTAATTTATCTTGACTAAATGGTCTTTTCTTGGAGAATGTAGAAATATGACCAACTCTTTGACAATTGTAACAAATAAAATCTTATATACATTTTATTTAGATATGGCAGTGATCTTCCTTTAACTAATTGGTTCTTCTTACATAGTCATTTTCCCTATGACTAACAAGATGACAAAAAAAACAATGGCCCATAAAATATTTGTCATACCTTGAAGCATTTGGTTGTCTAATTAGATTCTTCATTTTTACTTTGACCATATTTGACTTGTTGTCTTTCATGCTACCATCCTCTTTGCCTTGTTTTGATCTCTTTTTTTCTTCTTTAATCTTTCCAATCTTTATTAATACCTTTCCATGCTCATTCTTTAGGGAAACAAGATTAGCCTTCAATTGAACATAATAATCTTCTTTAGCCCTCATGCTTGAACTTGTAGCCTCTAATTAAATTCTATTAATTTTAATGTTTTCCTTATCCTCCTTAGCCCTTTTGGCCATGTCATATTTCAATCTACATGCTTGATCTTCCATATATTTTATTACTTATTGATTCTCCTTTTCCTCTTTCATGTGTTTTCCTAACAAAATCTCCTCAAGAGATCTGACTTGCACTTTAAGACCTTTGATTATATTCCTCATTTTATAATTCCTCTTCTTTTGCTCCTTTAGTTTACCATGTGCACTCATGAGCTCAACTTATAGATCAACTTCTTCTTCCTCGCTATCATAGTAAGCATCCTCATCAAACATGATGATATTTTCATCCATATTATAACTTAAATCACCTTCAAGTGGTTAAAATTTCATAGAAAGTACTGCTTTGATACCAATTGTTAAAGGTGTAATAATTGAGATTGGCAATGAATTAGTGATGCTAGATAATCCAATTCAATTCTAAAGTCTTAAACATTTAACATACATTAACTTTAGTAATAAATATAAACATGAAATCACATACATCCAAAGCATACATAAGATCATACATCACATGAACACATCATATATGTGGGAAATCCTCTTAGAGGATAAAACCCATAAAACCCTATAAGATGGATTATTTTAATATAAAAAAGTATCTAACATTTATAATAGCACAAAATAATCAAGGAACACCCATACCTTATTTTAGTGAGACACAAAGTCCCATAAGGAGCTACTGCCCCTGCTTAGTTGAGCACCCACAACAACTAGACCTTTAGCAAGATTTACCTTGCAAGGAGGAATCAACCCTATATGAAACTAAGTGCCCATTCAAAGACCTAAAATTATCACCTTGAACCCCTATTTCTACTCTTAAACTGATGATGATCACCTTATATGCACTTTTCACCTCCAACATCTTTTAAGTTGCCTCTAAGGCTAACTTGCTCAAATTGCCTCTTCTAGGTTCATTAGGTCTAATTATATTTGTGTCCTCTTGCATCGAATTGATTAGATAAACTTGTTTTATCTTTTTCATAATTTTATGGTCCTAACTAACATGTACCTTCTCTTTCAAAGGTTCTCTTCTTCACTTGAATCCATAACACACACCACTACTCAACTCTACACTCTCAAGTCTAGAAACCATCACCTTTACTTTCACTCTTTATAGAGTCTTCATAAATATTTTATTATAGTTGAGACATAAGAATTTGTTTAACCCTTAAGACTTATATCATAATAATACATATATAAAATCCATTTTCATAGGTTGTACATTACCTTATTAGCCCCAAACCATCATTAGGTGTTAGTAAGACCTAAAACAATTAGGCCTTCATACTCACATGTTACATGTGAGACTACTTGGAACACATTCATCCCTTACCAATGATTTTAAAAAATAAAAATTATATCCAATAAGACCTTTATAAATCTCTCATGGGTCCATGCTACCTGTAACACCAACTCAACACTTGAACCTACTAATTAGGTCTCCTTGCTCTTAAGGCATTCATACATCAAAAACATAGTCTCAAACTTATGAAGCAAACACTCAAGTATTTCACACATAAATATGATTATATCAAATGGTAAAACCCTTAAATATAACTATAACACCTCCATGTGATTTATACACTTTAACACAATCTCTAAGCACTTAAATCAACTCTCTCAAAATGACCACTTAGACTAGTCATATACAGTCAAAATATAATAAAGCTATTTTGACTCTCCATATATGATCAAAGGAATATCATGAAATAAAATAATTTATAACAATCCTTATATATTTATATAACATATCCATACTCATTATATTCCTTAACTCTAATAATAATAACTTTAACTCACTCCTGCAACATAGTCACTCAATCTGTCACTTCACTCAATAAACATAGTCAACTTCTACGCAATTGTTCACACTAAAGATGAATTTTTAAAACCTTAAAAATATGCATATATAGTATTAATGGATTATAAAACACTATAAAATAGTTATTTCATCTTGAAACATTAATACATTATCAATAATAACTTAAATATCCTTCTTGAATCACTTACAGGCCATGGTTAAACACATAATCAACTTTGGAGCTTAATATCTTTGATTGTATAGATATTCAAACATTATAAAAAAATTATAGGGGTACATATTTAATTATTATTCAAATTTTATTTTCACATCACCATGAAATTTGTCTTGTATCAAAATATATAGCTCAAATACTATAGACTGGTTATTTACTTTACTAATTCAAATGCCAATAGTCACTAGTTAATCATCTAAAAATTTGTCATCATATCATGCTCCCTATAAAATTTAAAAAAATTTGAATAATTTATTTCATCATGAGATTAATATATTTAAATATTTAATTCTCACCATTTATCTTAGATCCTAGCTTCTAAGATCAAGCCACTTAGCACCCTCACATGCCTTATAAGCACACTGCTGTCAATCCCTACTATTACACCACTTGGTAGTCCCACATGAATTTTGAGAATATTAATTTAATTCACTACTATTAAAACACTTGGAAATCCCTTTTTCCTTTTGATCACATTGATTATTTTACTTGATCTGAACCGTCAATCTCCATCTGTATGAACACTCGCGTACCATTGATCTTCTATTCAAACTTCATGATTATGACACATGTCACAAGCACATGAAATCTCAGGAACCACTGAAATTTTTACTTAATAATAATAATTTTATTTTAATTATTTGATTAAATTCTCACCATTAGATCTATCTTGACTATAGAATTCAATGTAGTTAAACTTGACAGTCTCTAGCACATCACAGTCTGCAAGAGCAACTTTGAAGGTTTATAACTTGAGCTAGAAAACACTTCAAGAGTCCAAATATTAAAGGTACATTTTTGGAACTATATATACATATTCATGAATAATTTTGGCCATTTTTGAATTTTTTAATACCTACATTACATGCACAAACTTTATGGTTCATTCATATTTGCATGACATGTAATGATATTCTAGTTTCTCTTAAGCTATAATATGTATGTTCCTCTTTCTAAATGATCAAATGACACACCAAAACTTCACGAAGACATCTATTAATGCCTCATAACTTCTTATTTGTCCTTATAAACCTACACATGTGTCATATACTCTACAAGCTATCAAACATAACTTCTTTGTCATTTATGCATTAATATCTCATACTCTCTTTGACATCAATGATAACCTAACATAAATTACCATGCTCAACTTGATCTTCCTTCCACCACATTTGATCCATATTCTACCCCCATTCCATCCATTTCTATTATGGACACTACCACTATTCCTTTTGGCACTACCATAACTACATCCTTTAAGAGGAAAAGGGCATCCAAGAAGATTGAGACAACCATGATCACTCCCTAACTCCATGTCTCATCCACCCAAGTCACTCTCCCCATGACATCCACCACTTCATCCCAGGAAACCATTGTCACTATCTCAAGCAAGGCAAAGAAGGAAAAAACACAAGTTATCATAGTCCATCCACTCCCCCAATATGGAGGTTTGGATTGGTCTAAAAGAATTTGGCCTTCCTTGCTTGACACAATCCTCAAGGCAATAAATAATCAATAACCAACAAAGGATGTTGAAGAAGATATTGTAGTGAAAAATATAAAGGATATAGACCCCAGCTAGATAGTAATTAATGTGTGGGCCATTAATTTAAGATTCAAGACTTCACAAATTCCCAACTTTAAAATAATAGAGTTCTCATATATTACAACTTTGTTTGGCAAGACATCTGGGAACATTCACAGGGTAAGAAAAAGTAAGTTAGAAGATGATGATAGTAGAGAAATAATTTTAGAAGAGAGGCAATAAGTATTTTTCTTAACAAAAAGAGAAAATAGATAATTGGGGAAATCAACCTATAATGAATACTTATAATCTCTATTCGGAACACATAAGGATGTCATGGTGGCAATTCATGAAGGTACATAGTTAGTAAGACAAGAACTAGAGGTAGAATTGGAGCAAATAAAAGAGAAAAAAAAGATAATGCATATCCTAATAGGCATTAAATATGAGGTGTCTGAGGCAACATCAAAGTGATATAATTATTTAGAAGCATTAGAATTCATGCAGGTTAAATTATTCCCCCCATATTACTAGCACTCATAAATTATTTAATTCTTTAAAAATAGATGAGAATAATCTAAAATTATTTATTGTTTATGAAACTAATAAGAATTATATCCATTTTGATCTAATTATACCATTAAAGGCATCCAATTTTATCAAAATGGTGGTCATTAGAATAGAAGAGGATAGGGAGTGGTTTACAACTACTAGGGCTTTTCTCCCAAGATATCAGGAGAATGAGGCCCTCATCTAGAAAATTTTGATTGACTTAAAATTATGAAAAGTGAAATATGTTTAAAAAATTTGATCAATAAGATGAAACTTGATCAACTCATTCAGGATAATTTAGATAATTTTAAGCAAATTTTACAAGGACTACCATTGGAGGACATAGAAGCCGAGTTGCGATTTGCTAGGAAAAAGGTGAATGAAATTGAGATATTCAAAATCGACTTCTATATTATGAAAGTAGATCATGTAAAGCTACTAAGACATGTTAACAAGGTACATAGACCCCATATTTTTAGTTTGGACATAATTTTATAGCATCATGATGTGTCACATAAGTGTTGGCTCAATATAGAGGCAAATAAGAAGTAGACTCAAGCTGCCACTTCTAGTTTTATGTCGACTACTATAGTTACTACGCCAACTAAAGTCCACGAAACAATGCATATATCAGCATAGTCTTAAAGGTATTTTTTTTTCTACATGTAAATTCTATAGTGGTGTATATTTCATATTTATAGTTTTCTTATAGTTCGAGCAATATTATAAAATTCACCTATTCATTTTGTAAACATGCACATGTTGCATGATTTTTGTCAAGGCTAATTTGAACTATTCACAACTGTAAGATAAATTTATACAATTTTTTTACCAAAGTTACAAATAAAGTTATAAATATGACATGTAATGTATTTTTCATATACTTGGAAAATGAGGTGACCCCTTCCCCAAGTATATTTAAACACATGTAACCCACAATTTTGAAGGGCCAGCAAATTTTAAATATATAGGAGTAGAAGCAATTTTATTTTTTAATTCATGTGTTTGTGTATATTATTTCCAATGTTTCTATAATTAGGATTATTTATTTTAGTTGTATGATTCAATAACTATTAGTGTGAAAAAGTTATGAAGGGGTTCTTTCTTAAATTGATTGATATGCTAACTCTTAGTTATGCAATAACTATTGAAAGGATTAGTAAATTACAATGATTAGTGATAATTAAGTTAATTTATTCATATTATTAAGTGTGTAGAGGTGATTTCATCTGATATAGTCTTATATGTATGTGCAACAACTATCTCAGATAACTCACCAATCCTAAGCCAAAATCTCCTGATTAAGAGTGTGCCATAGTTTCTCTAAAAGAAGCAACTTTTGAATAAGGCTTGTGAGTTTCCTATATCAATATTATCCTATACTACTTGACCATACCTAACTTTGTGTGTGATATAGATGATATAAATAGGCATAGGTTTTGAAATAACTTGTCCACTTATTAACCAACTAGATAGGTGATTCCTGAAGTCACATAACCTTTCTCTTTTGCTCTACTTTTTCATCCCCTTTGAGTTTATTTTGAGTCCATCCCACTCTAGATTAGTAACCACCTAACCACCAACTCATCTAGAATTTGCTTTCTTTTTAAATACCACCCTTCCATCCATAACCCTTGTTAACAACTTCCATGCCCTACTTGTTATTACCCCACCTAGTTGTTAAAGCTACATACCTACAATTTATGCCTTGGAGTGGAGTTCACCTACATTGAGATCATAAAATGTTAGAGGATACCTTGTTATGAGACTGGTGTGGTTAAAACCCAAATTATCACATTCATGACATCTTGAGGGTTATCTAACTATTGGTTATAAGGTAGAGATTTCTCCTCATCTTTATAATTTAATTTACTTTCTTCTCCACCAATGGGGATGCCAATGTTTATTTCTTCATCATACTCACTCACCACATCTTCATCATGACATTCTTGAGATCCACATATAGCTACAACTTCATCAAGTCTTCCATGAACTACTATCTCATTTTATTTTCTTGGTGAGCTCTCTTTTACATCTAAATATTTATCATATGCCCTTAATACAATAGGTTCTTCTTCACAAAAGGAGGAGGGTAGAGGGAATAATACCTCATTGGTTTTCTTTAAAATTGATAGAGTATCCATCCAACTTTGGATTCTGGGAAGGCCAAGATGATTATATTATTAATGAAGAGTTTGATAAGTAAATTGTATTAAGGATGTCCCATTATTCTCCTTTCAATCCCCAATCACTTTATCAAACATTAACGTATCTTGAACTTCATGAATAGATAAAAATTAAAGGGCAGGTGAAAGACATGGTAACTTGGGAGATTATTTGACTTTACCTCCATATAATTCTCTATTTATTAACTTTGGATAGACATGGAAGAAGTTTTTTTTATCAAGAGTTGGTTTGATATAATCATGGGCCATGGTCCAAGAATGCCTCCAAGATGGAATGGTTCGATATTCTTGAGGAAGAGAAAATGGAAGTTATATAGACATGGACTTTTATTGATGGTATTTTACAACTTGGGATAGATTTGGAGCAAAATAAAGTTGATATGGAATAGGAAAGGACATATAAGGTTAAATGTATTGCATTTCTTTCCTCTCTTGAATTTCTAATCTATTATCCATATAATGAATCAAACATATTATTTATATCACCTCATTAACTAGCATTTGTTGATTCCTTCCCTCAATATCTACCAACCTAAACTTACTAAAATAAACTAAATCCCTCATCATTTGAATGATTTATCTATGAATAAAATAGATAAGAATAACAAGACCCAAATATTTTTCTCTATCAGGGTCCCTCATTTGTATTTACATATCTACAAGGGTTTGTTTGAAATATAAGAGGGTTGGAGTAGGAGAAATAGAACTTTGACAAGGTTGGCTAGAGGGATAAGAAGACTACCAAAGAGGCTGAGTTGGAGTAGGAGAGGGCATATACATATACTGATAACCTTGGTGAGTTTGGAATTGTACTATTTGATACCCACATAGGGTGAATCCATGAATTTTATCAATCTGATATGGAGAATGTGAAGGTATAGAGTATGCATCTTGACCAAAAGATTGATAAAAATACATACCCAATTATGATTTTTAGAGACTTGGGATACTTATACCTATTGTGGTTCACTTGGAGTCACCATTGATACTTGTGTTCATGCATCCAAATGTTTTTGTATTAAAGAGAAACACTAATAACTCTTAAATAGATGAAATCCTTATCCCACTAGGCATGTCAAAATTATTATCAACAAAATTTGCACCCCTGAGGAGGGTGTTAAAGCCTCCTAATTTACGTGATATAATAAGGACTCTTAAAAGGTTTTGGGTGACCTTATAGCTGAATACAACCTCTAGATAGGGCTAGATCCCTTGATGAATCACTTAGGATCAATCATTAATCTATTAACTTGCAAGGAAAAGGGTAAAAAGAAACTATGAACTAAAAGGTGGGCAATACACCAAATGTTTTATCTTCCTCCTACCTATTATGCACTAATAACCTAAATTATTAATATAACTAGTTTTCACAACTAAAATGAATCTCCAAATATAAGTGTTTCATATAAAAGCTGTAACATGATGCATAAACTAAGGGGGGTGATCAAGAGGTCTAAAAAAACACTAATGAATGATTCCAATTATGATCCATGAAAATATATTTATAATCACTCTATGTGACCTAAAAAGATGACCAATCACTTTCAATGAGGTAAACATGATAGGACAAATGAGAGTAAATAGCATACTATCACTAACATTCATCAACTGAAATGAAGTGTACACTAGCTATAAATGTTGAGAAGGTTTAATTCAAATTTATTAAATTTAGAGGAAAAATTAGTGTTCATTTAGATAGGGATACACCATATCTATCAAAACTATCACTTTTAATGCCAAAATCAGGCATACATATAAAAGAGAATGAGATGGGGAGAGAAGATTGGCATTGGAAAAGCTTATGACAAGTGTAATATCAAGATGAAACAAGTTATAAATTAGAGATCTCACCAAGAAATATTAATGAACTCCACCTTCAACATATGTTCACTTGGTTTGATGATAGTCCTCTCAAGGTGGTGTAGGAGTTATGTTTGGCTTGATGACTCATATTTAAGCTCTTGAAACTGCCCCTTAGGAGTGATTATGTAGTGGAAAGTCATATTATTGGATTTTAAATAATTATCTATACCTTGGAGACTTGTTGAAGACCCATATATCATTATATTTTCACCTTTTTTCTATAATTTCCATCATATTTGTCATGTTTTCTCTCCTTATAACCCTATTTTGCCATAAAGATCATTGGTTTGGGTGATATGAAACACTTTTAAGAAAAATAAAATCATATTTTAGTACCATTTATCTTGATTTATATTCACCTAAAATTTCATGGCTTAACTCACAATGCATACCCACTTACTCAATACCCATCTTTCACAATTAGGTATAAATAGGCTTAAAGCAAGCCTAAAGTACTAGAGAATGCACAAGACCATGAAATACCATACACTACTTCTAAAAAACATAAAAATTATTATTAGGCACATTAATTAAGGTCATATGGAAAAATTTTATGCAATTTCATGGTTTGTAACTCAATTTATGTGAGATGCAAGTTTTAAGCCCGAGCTGGGAAAAACACATGCCTAAATAGGCCAAGAGCAAAGAAAAATGCAAAATTTGAGTTTTAGGGAACTTATAATCAAACCAATACCTAATTAAGGTCTGAATAAAATTTATTTAGATCTTCTAATAGTTTTTTTTACCTTGAATACTCTTTATACCTCCTCAACATGCCAAGTTTCCCAAACTTTTACATGCATTAAGGACTGTGTTATGCCTAAAGGTGTTCTTGTCCTTATTGATTAATATATAAACACTATAAACAAATTTAAATTTAATTTATTAATATAAAATCCCTATAATATCTATTAAAATAGCCATTCTAATATAATTTTTTGCATATTATCTTGGATTCTTGAAAATAGGCTTACAAAAGGAGCTCTTTAGCATGCTTATTATCTTCTTTGGGTTTGATGATTTTATGATTCAAGAAAGTTTTTTATTTTAATAATTATCTATTTTATATATTTCATATAAATTTTAACATCTCATCATGTCTCTCATATTTCATTTGTATCTTAGGCCATCATGTTTCATGCAAGATTTGCTTCTCTTGCTTGAGAAGGTGGACCTATAGGTCTGTAGACCTGTACATCTACATTCTCTTTTATTTAGGACATTGATGATATATTTTTAAATATTATAATAATTTTATTCTCATGTTTAATATTTTATATCATTTTTTAATATGAAACACCTCTTTGAAGTCTCTCAAATGCCTTCAAACACCTAGTTTTGTATGCAAACACTATACTAATGTTCATTAGGTCTATGCCCTAGAAGTTCCCTTCAAGGATGATCTTAGGTATTTTTTAAATTTATGGTTACTATTATAATAGTCTCATATATCCAAATTTAAGTACTTAAATTCACATTTCACCTATAATACCACTCAAAACCTCAAAAAATGTTGCTCATAAGACATTTCTTGTCTTAAAGGCTACATGTGCTTATTTGAGACTTTTCTTGAACTTTATAGTGATCCATGTGATTTTAATGGAGCTTCAAAATTATAAACCCTTATAATTATGTCTCAAAAAACCTTTGAGGCTTCTAAATCTCATCTTCACTTGAAAACCATGTTTGATTTATCTTAACCTACAAGTAGACCTATAGTTGATTGTGCTAGTCTTGGGACTTTCTTCTTTACCTCATGATTGGTATTTATACTTAGATAATATAATATGTATGAAAAAATAATATTAAACATATATATTACACAATAATACCAATATCACATTATTCTTAGAGGTTCATTCTAATATTTTTGCCAATGGGCATATTGGAGTGTCTTGAAGATGGACATGAGTCTATATGAGTAAAAGAAAACCTTTAAGAAAGTGAAATTAGACATAAGGAGGTGATAAAATGGATATGTTAGTTTTATGAGAGTTTATTTAATTATATTTTATAATTAAAACACTCAAAACCAACCCAAATTGTGATTGCAGTCATCTGATATAGGTCTATGGCTTGCACAATCTACTTGTGACTTTGAACTCATATTTTAACCCTTTTAATACTTGTAAAAGATTTTAATATTATTTATGAATATTTTAATGGGTTATATACAATATTTTCATTCCAAACACAATTTATTCTATGTTCAATAATATCATAGCTTCAAAAACCCTGCCTGCCACCTTCAAAAATAATAAAAACACAACATTTTTGTCATTTTGGTTTCTCACAAATGATAATAATGGTGTAATATTATTTTAGGGTGATATTAATACCATTAAGTCTCTAAAAAAACCATTTATTTTTATCCAATCAAATAAAACACATTGAGACAAGAAAAACCCTCTCCTTGGTGTTTTAGGAGGGTTTTGGAATGCTTATTTTGTTAATGATTGTTCATAAAGAATAGGCTTGAAAACAAAAAAAATACATATAATTTAAAGGTAATGAGGTCTCATATTAACCCCAAAGGTCATTGGACCTACCTCCCTTTCCTTTTGATGAACTGAACATTTGAAAATGGTCTTCACTAGCTTGCAAGGAGCTCGATGGTACATATGAACTTTTTTTAATCTTTTTGGACTACAAATATTTTAAAAAATATTATTTGACCATAAAAATATCAAAGAGTCCCAAAATCATCCATTTATGACTTGAAATGACCATTTCTACATTGAAAAGTTATTTTTAATCACTTGATAAGTGTATTGCTACATTATATTTCACTTTATTGATATTTGGAAGGTCCCAACACATTTTGCACATTGAAATGACTCTGATGAACATGTGTAAAGAAGAAACAAACTTGGAATAGTTTTGAATCACATTATATACTTAAAAAGTCACTTGATCTTTCTAATTTTCAAACGTAAACAGTACCTTAATTTTTCCAAAACTACCTTAACCTTTTATAAACATTAAATAAAAATGCTTCTATCTTACCACATCTTGTCTCTATAATATTTCATCTAACATAGGACATTATGTCATCTTGGAAGATCAATACACCAATATTTCACCATAGATCAACATATCTTAACCTTTGACAAGTAACCTTAAACTTTTCTAAGATAACTTAATCTCTACAAAACACAAAGAAGGCCTTCATGAAGGAGATTAATGATAAGACTAGGCTCTTGACTCACTCCCCTAGACCTTTTAGGAGACCTTAATATGGATAAACACTTGAAAAAACACATTTATATAATAGGGTATTACCTATAGGCTAATTAAAAACCTATCAAAAGATCATTAATAAGGTTACACAAGACTAAAAGTAAAGTTTTGAATTGTCCTTGCCTATGGAAGCCATTTTTTGCTAATAGGTACTCCATATCCTAACTAGATGGCTTCAAATTTCATGTTCATGGGAACACATGATTTGCCTATCCAAATGTGTTGTAAGTGATGGATTTCAAAGGAAAGGTCCCAAAAGTATAAATGTTAGTTGGAATGATGTTTTTAAGGTTATAACGAGTACAATGTATCCTAAAACGATGTGATCAAAGGCAAAAAACATAGTCTTAGATGTTATTATTCACCCTTGACATCATATATGGTAGGATTTAATCCATAATGCATGAAAAATATGAAGGCTCAAATGTACACATCACACAATTTGGTCAATCTCAATATCATATTTTATTAATATAAATACCATTACATTATATAGGAAGTTATTACCTATAAGTGGGGATTATATGATCCCGGTAATATCTCACTAAACTAACTAATTAACCTAAATATGAAATATATTGTTAACAACAATATATTAGTTTAACCAATTAACCTATAATAACTTTACATATAACAGCGGTAACTAACACATGGCAAATATTAACTAGTCATTTACCACATATAAAAAACCCATGTTAGGACTATTTCTTAATGTTCACCCCTAGTTATAACATGGGGTGAGAAATTCAAATGTCAGTTTCAATTGATAATACATTTGATTACAAAGAAGCAATTTTGAAAATCTAGTCTTATTGAAGATTGCCTTTCAAAGCTTATTCAAATTTATTAATTTAAAAAGGAATTGACTCACAATAATCTAGACATAGACATGAAAAATATTTTATTAAACTCGACACAAAATTTTAAAGATGACTCAAGACAAAAAATGACATAGACTATGATGACAAAAAGACTTACGACATAAAAATATTTTGACCAAACTAACAATACAAATATAAAACATTACTAAACAAATATTATAAAATCTTAATATAAAAAACTAAAAATAAAACTGAACAAATAAGAAAAAACCAAAATTAAAAATAGGCCATGTAATAATCTAGCTAATACATAAACCACTAATATCTAGAAATAAACAAAAACTTATCTAAAAATAAACAAAATTTAATAAAATAAAGCAAAAATTTAAAAGTGAACTCAAATGAATATATTTAAACATAAAAAATAGAACTAGAACTAGAACTAGAACACTTTTTAAAATGAAAAAGCCACAAAATAATAAATAAAACTTTTTCATAATACTAAAATCATGAGACTAAAATAAAAATTTAAACCATTCATTTAATAACCAAAACTACTAATGAAAAATGCCAATACCACAAATTAAATTTAAAACCATGGAACTTAAAAGCAAAATAATAGATTTACAAAATAATTAAAAAAAAATAGTAAACAAAAAAATAAAAAAAATAAAAACTAATGAAAACATAAACCTGAAAAAAATTATCTTTCTTCCATTCTCGTTGGGAATGTAGAAGAAATTAACAACGTAGATGGAGCTTTTTGTGGAAGGAAATGAATGCACAAGAATAAATAAATTATGTATGCTATGTTGTTCAAATCTGAGAACTTGCAAAAATAAAAAATGGAATAGCCACCAATTTTAACTATAGAGACCAAGACTGGTCTAGAAAATCAATGTTGAGATCAATGATTCAGAGGTCATCATAAAAACAGGTTGGAGATCTCACCAATGGAAAAGTGATCATCATTTAGAGGTAAGATTCAAATAGATAATAGGTCATCATTTATCACCATAAATGGATTAAGGGTTAATATCAAAGTAGGATCTTTGAATGGAGGTTGGTAGTAGGGTCTTTCAATGAAGGATGCCATAAAAAAAAGATACAAGTTCAAGCTCATTGTAATTTGGAATGAATGGAAATTAGTGTTAGTAATTTATCATTTGAAGCCAAGTCAAATGTAGGTTCAATGTGATAAGCTCAAGACTCATGTTATTGATGATGAAAACATCAATACATTTTCCCTCATATAGATGTACAACCCTATGAAAACATATGGAATTTTTTTTTTTTTTTTAATGATTTTCTTTTTCTTCAGCTCCAAAAATAAAACATAGGAAAACATTATAAACTAAAATATATAAGATATATATTTTTTATTTTCTAATTTATCAATGCACATAGAGAATAGGATGGTTGGGAAAACTATGAATAGGATGAGTAGAGTAGAAGAAGAAAGTAAAATGCAAATGGGTGTTGTAGTCAACAAATTCTCATATGGTCAGCACTGAGAATTAATTGCTAATTTTTAAGAAGAGTGCATGAATATATGAATAGTAGTTGCATGTGGTCTACACAATAATACTACTCAAAAATCATTTTGATGAAAATTACGAGTGCAATTTACAAAAAGGTCCCATCAAGGTACTTGATCTGATACCACTGTTAGGATTTAATCCATAATGCATGAAAGAACCAAAGGCTCAAATGTGCATAACACACAATTTGGTCAATCTCAACATCATATTTTATTTATTTAAATATCATAACATTATATAAGAAGTTATTACCTATAAGTGGGGATGTTATGATCCTGGTAATAACTCACTAATATGATCCTGGTAATAACTCACTAAACTAACCAAGCTAAATAGAAAATAAATTTTTAACAACAATATATTCTTTTAACTAATTAACCTATAATAAATTTACATATAACTATGGTAAATATTAACTACTCATTTACCACATATTAAAAACCCATGTTAGGATTATTTGTTAATAGTGGCAGTGCTCATTTCATCCATAAAGAAACTTCTACGGATATATCTAATTATAGATTTAATGTTGACAACATTTATTGTTAGTGTTTTCAAATTATGAAAAAACTATAAAAAAATTCATCCAGGTGGATTTTGAGTTTTTGGCCATGGTACCAACATATTATTTAACTATTTAGATGTGTTGGAAGTGATGGTTTTAAAAGAGGAGGTCCCCAAAGTAGAAGTACCAGTTGGAGGACAAGAACTTATCTCTTTACTAAATAAAACTTACCTTTCAACACTAATTAATATAGTGTCTACCATGAAATCATATCTTATGTTAGATAACAATGAAATGTGTTGAAATTATAGGGTGCAGACATGCATGTGAAGGTTCCTTGGTTCATGAAAATGACTTACAGTTTTTAGATTATGTGCATCTAAAGTTATCCTTAAAAACTACAATTGTCTTGTATTGGAAAAGATGTTATTGAGATGAAACCATGTACTTTTTATCCTAACCAAGCATGATTAAATAGAAATAACTTGGTCTTATACATTATTATCCACCCTCAACATGGTGATGGTCCATGTTTTCAACCATGACATGATAGAGGTGGATATATCCAACTACAACTTTAATGCTAACAATATTCATGGTCAACATTTCCATGTTCCAGAGGATAAGTAAAAAAACATTGGGGTAGATTCATAGTGATTTTATATTTTAAGGGTTTACACAAGTAATTCCTTTGTTTGGTTAAAGGGTTGAGATGTCTAAATCAATTAAATAAATATGAAATAATTAAGTACTTATTTGATATGATTTTGACCTTATTTGACTTTATATAAATAGAAACAAATAATGATAAATAGAGACTTACGTAAAAACTAACTATCATAGATGATCTGAGTTCTAAAATTTAAGATCTAGGTAGTAGTCTGTATCATCAACAAGATTTTGATATTTATATGTTCACTAGATAGTAGCACATAGTTTGGATAGTAACACCGTCTATGTGTAGTGTCCTCAATATGGAACTAATGTCCCCTTTGAAAGACTATCCCTATTTTTGGGGATCACCTACACCTATGTCTGTGTGTTTTGTTCCTACATGATTGAAACATGTATCTATGTACTATACATGGAAAACTTGATTTGATGTGAAAACCTTAATCTCCTTGCAAGTATGGCATAATAAATAATTTTTTGTGTTATTAGGATGGAATGGACATCCTCAAGACCCCATTTTTAAAATATTTTCTTTCATACCAATACTCCAAGTAGGGATTAAGCTCATTGTAGTTCTCCCACCTAGTGATTAATGTATTTGCAAGTGAGTTATAGAATGAGAGTGGCCTTAGATGCCTTGAATGTACTTAAAATTTGAAATGCTTTAAAACTAGACTTAGGTTTGTTATAAATGATAGTATGTATAAAGTAGGGTAGATTAGGGATCAAATACTTTAATTTCATAACTTTGTCTTTGGTTTCAATATATTTTGCATCTATTTTCCATCTAGTGAGTAGAGGTGGATTAGACTTGTATTTATAAGGTTTTGTTACTTGTTTGGATAATAAAATGAGCTTAGGATGAACTTAGGAGGGGCATATGTTCAAAAAAATATTCGTTGGGAAGAGATGGGGCTAAGGATAGTAACTACTAGTTAGGGACACTAGCACCATGTGGTTGTAGTGTCCTAATGTGGTGCTAATGTCCTTTTGGAAGACTACTGAGAAAGTTGGATTTGGATATGGTATGGTAGTTTTGGGAGTGTGTCTGACCTAAGTGTAGGTGACCATGGTATTCTGAATGATTAGAAATGTAAGTCTAATACTCAAGGATAGGTCAATGGCTAGCCTATGAATAGGGTAACTAACTCACACTCTTAACATCCAATTACTAATTTTAGGTGATTACATTTTGCCCCCTTTATGACAGTAATGAAGCAAAGTAAAATGACTAGTATAAATAAAAAATAAGTGACCTAGACTTAACTTAGAAGTGAAACTCATGTAGATGACTTTGAGTATGTGAATCTAGGTTTGCATATACAAAACATGATCCAAAGCAATGTCCTACAATAAAACATGAAAAAATTAGTACCTACTTAAAGGATAATCAAAATTAAAAGACTATGCCAAAATGAAATAACTAAGTAAAACTGAGTAAAGAGAGAGAGGAAAATAATGAATACAACTCATTGGGTACATTAATCAATGTATGAACTTGTTAGCAACCTATGTATGTGAATGTGCATAGTGATCATATCATTAAATAGATTAAACTAAGTTGATGTCTTGATCAATATTTATATGGGTGGATTAAGAATTCAATCCAATTTTGACTCCATCATTGACCACCCCTACTTAGTGGAATCTAATCTTTTTGAATAGTTTGGATAAGATTGTAAGTGTGTCTAACCTTCTCATATAGGTGGCTCAAAAATTCAAGTAGGACATGAATCCATCATTGTCCTTATTTAAAGTATATCCATTTATAATTGTACTATGTAAAGTGTTGAAAGTATATAACTAAGTAATCTAACTATGTATTTATCTCTAAAACCATTCAGTTATATTATGTGACTCTAAGACACTCAAAAATGCTAACCAATATAGATGGAGTAAGGAATGAATGTGGTGATAACTTGGAATGTGATATAAAGTGTATACAACATAGAAAATGACATCAAGTTTGCCATTCCATCTAGTCAACATGTCTGAAGCTAAGAGTATAGAACTAAGTGTCGTGCATGTACCCCCAATTGAGTATTTGACTATACTAAATATGAATCAAGTATGTAATAGTTGAAACAATGTAACTGATCTGAATGTATGAGTGATCATGCCATTCATGATGCCCCCAAATTTGAATAACTAGTATGAATTTGAATTGAAATGAATGAATATGAGCTAAATGTGAACATAACTACCAAACATATGATTATATCTATGTAAATTTATATTTTACCTAGTGTACTATAATAAATGATGTGGATTATCCTAAAGTTAAGGATACTAGATAATAGTGCCCTATAGTGGAAAGTAGCACCATATGGTACTAGTATCCAAATTTATGCACTAATGATTGCTTGGTTTGATTTCTAAGTGATCTATACTAAATTTTAAGTCTTTGTTATGTCTTATGTCTGACCTAAGTCTGATATCTAAAATTGAGCCTTTGTGTTGAAATATAGCTGTGAAAAGCAATGTGAGATCCTAATCTTTGTGACACCCTATAAAATGCCCCCTCATTTGAGGGTAGTTATGAAACATATGTAATAAATTCCCTCTAAATAAGTAGTTATATAAAATATGTTAGTTGTGGCATGTGCATGATATTTAAATATAATTTTAAAAATAATATTAGAATGTAAATGTATCTAAGCATAATTAATATATATAAGATGTATATTGTAATCTAGAATTTCACAAGGGTTTCAAGATAGATTTAATCAATGTATAATAGAAAATATGAATAACTACAAAAGGGGATGGGGCATGATGTCCATCAAGGATCCAAAGTAGGAACTCAAGAGTAGATGCATGATATCTCTCTTGGCATAGAAAATTGGTGTGTGTGTAACATGAAAATATAAGTGACATACTATAGAAGCATATAATTAAACAAACATACAAGCACATGAGGAATGAAAATGGTAGGTCAAGGGGCCACAATACAAGGGATAGGGGCACATGTCACTAAATCTAAGAATGAAGACATACAAGGACATGTTAAAATGTCCACATATGTAAACAACAAGTAGTTTGTCATAGATCCATAGAGAAAGACATGTTTAAATTTTTGAATATAGAAGCATGAAAAAGCACACACAGAAGACATGGGAAGATGTCCAAGGCATAAAAAATAGAAGTGGTATACAATCCAAGCAACAATGGAATATTCAAATTCCCTTGAAATGGAATAATAATAGGTAATACAATCAAGTCTAATATAGGAACTAAAAGTGAAAGCATATATAACTTTGTAATATAAATATATGTAAATGCTAAGATGCATATATACTAAGTCTAACTAGTGATAGTCAACAAAAATATGAGAAATTAATAAAAATGATCAATATCAAGATAAACCAATGCATATGTGGAAATTTATAGTATGTAAAGATAAAATCTGGTTATATCAACTATGTAGGAAATGCCCCCAAGTGAGTGGATGTATCGATGTATAAACTTGGATCAATGTATATGCCCCCAATAGGTAGATGATAGATGATATAGATCAGTGTAGTAGATCAAAATCATATTTAGAATCTATCAGCATTAGACAAGAATGAGTGAAACATATGTATATGATAAAACTGACTAAACTAGGATAGCTAAAAATATGCAATATCTATCAATTAGTATAAATGTAAACATAAAAATGTATATAATCTATAAAAAAAAATTATTTTTGAAATATTTGACTATTTTTGTCTTTTGAAATAGTATTATTATTTTTTTTTCTAATTATAATATATGTACAAGAAAATAAAAATAAACTATGTACAAGGAGCTAGAGAGAGAAGTATGTACAAGAGTGGGAACCATACTAACTAATGAGTCTCATGGGAGACTCACTATCATTATGGCCTATGTTGAAAATAGGAATGGTAATATATCATTTAGTGTGATTTTTATGATGTATTTGAATGTTTTTTTAATAGTAATCTAAGTATTATTCCTCATCAAAATCAAAATATTGTTCCACATTAGAATCATAATAACCTAGTGTGATAGAAGGAGTTAAATCATATCATGAAGTTGACCTCTATAAACTATGATTTGGAAGATTTATTGTGATTTCACCCTTTGAAAATGTACTTATTGTATACATATGGTGTTGTGGAGGCTCTTTTTCTTTAAAACTTGTTTTCATAATTCTTGTAGGTTGATCATGATTTTGACTTTGCAACTTAAGATATTTCTATTTATGTAACATGTCTTATGTATCTTGAAGTTTTATCTTGATAAACTATATCTATGAATGATGTGCCTTAAGATGTTCAATAAATCCCAAACCTTGTTAACTAATATTATCAACTCTTATAATAGGACAAGTGATGCCTTGGGCCTATTTGCCCAAACCTTGACCATGATAATCAAATTGTTTTATATATGTGTGACCAAAACTATACCATATTAAATGTTGAGCCTCTTTTTATAGATGTATATTTGATTTATTTATGTGTGCTTGTTGTACTATTTTGGGATCTAATTGTGATTTTTGAACCTTTTATTATTCTAAGTTATGATTTGTTACCCATTTTTTTTACTATTCTTGAGTTTGACCTTTTTTGAGTTGGTGCCATTGTATGTTGTGTGGATGATGTGTCATTGTATGAGTCACTTGTATCCATTATCTATTGTATTGTATTTTTCATTGATAAACATGAATCATTGTCATGCTCATGAATTCTATGATATGTACAAAAATATCTATATCTCCTCATTGGGTGTTGAGAATTTAGTATGATTAGCTTAACTTTAATCATTTCCCTTAGTGTCTCACTTAAAATCTTATTTTACCTTTGAATATTTTTTGATACAGTAGTTGTAGATGTTCTTTGTTTTGATTTATGATAGAGATATGTAACATTATTTGCCATAAATTGAGAGGTGTTTGTCTTGTAAATTGATTTTATAATGTTGTAATATTTTCATGTTCTAGTTGATTCAAATTTTGTAAACTAGTAATTATCTGCTCATACTGATAATTTTATCCCTTAGAGTTTCACAAGTGTAAACCCTAATAGTTTTTTACTAAACATGTAGGCACACACCTTGGAGGGAAGAGGTGTGAATAGAATGAGTGGGGGGTCTAGTGACATTGTTATAAGTTGCTTCATCTCATGGAGGGATGATAGCATGGACTTGGTAGGAGTAAATTAGCTATCACCCTCATGGAGATGAAAAGGATAATGAGATTCTTTCTTGTGCATAAGATATGACATTGAAATTTGGAACATAGTTGTTAGTTTATCTGTTAAATCCTCTATGTCTGTATGGATTTATTTGTTAATATAATTACACATATGATAAAGATAACATGTTATGACATATGTGAGATATTGTGTTTGACAATACACATCATTTACACATGTATTGATGTCTTTTCTAAGTTCATTTTGAAATAAAGTGAATAATCATGTAAGTGAAAATATGAAACTTTGCAACAAAAAGTAACTGATTTCTTTTATTATTATGACCATTATTAGAAGATATATAACTCTAGAATCTGAGTATGAATAAGAAAATGATGCAAACCCTAAGTGTGTCTGTAATTAGGGTTTTTTGAATTTAGGGTTTCTTTGTAATAAATTTAATTATACCTAAATAAATTTAAACCCTAGTGTTAAATTGATTTAATTTAGCTATTTTGTCTAAAAAAATAATAAAATCATAAGTATTTAATTGTAAATGTTTTACACAAAATTGATTAATGAATGCTAGGGTTTGAATCATCCAAGTAAGATGGGTTCACCAAATGATTTAACATTTTAGGGTTTTACAGTAGTAATTATTATGTTTGGTTAAAGGGATGAGATATCTAAATTAGTTAAATAAATATGCAATAATTAAGTATTATTTTGTTATGATTTTGACCTTGTTTGACTTTGTATAAATAGAAACAAATAGTGATAAATATAGATTTATCTAAAAATTTATTATTGTATATGATCTAGGTTCTAAAATTTGAGATCTAGGTAATAGTCTATGTCATCAATAGGATTTTGATATTCATCTATTAACTAGATAGTAGTGCCCAATTTGGATAGTAGCTCCATCTATGTAGTTTCCTCAATGTGGTGCTAATGTCCCCTTTGTGGGATTGTTTATATTTTTTGGAAGCACCTACACCTATATCTATATGTTTTATTCCTATGTGAACGAACCTTGTAGCTATGTATTTTACATCAAAAACTTGATTTGATGTGCAAACCTAATATCTTTGTAATTATGGCATAAACAATAATTTTGTGTGTTATTAGGATGGACTAGGCATCTTCAACACCCTATATATAGAGATTTGCCTACAGACCAATACATAAAAGAGAGATCAAGTATTATGTAGTTTTCCCACCTAGTGCTTGATGTATGGGCAATTGAATGTGAGAATGAGAGTGGCTTTAGATGCATTGGCTGTGCTTGATATTTTAAATTCTTTAAAACTAGACTTAGAGATATTTTAGATGATAGTATGAAAAAAGTATCGTAGAATAGGGATCAATTACCTTCATTTTGCACAACTTTATATTTGGTTTGAATAACTTTTGAATCTATTTTCCATCTAGTGAATAGAGGTGGATTAGACTTGTATTTATAGGGTTTTTTTCTTATGAAAATAGTAAAATGAGATTAGGTTGACCTTAGGAGGGGAACACGTTTTAAAAACTATCCATTGAAAAGAGTTAGGGCTAATGATAGTAGTGCCCATTTGGGGACACTAGCATCATGTGGTTTTAATATCTCAAATGTGGCACTATTGTCCTTTTGGAAGACTACTAAGAAAGTTATATTTGGATCTAGGATGGTATTTCTAGGACTATGTCTAACCCAATGTAGGTGAATGTAGTCTACTAAATGATTGGAAATTTAAGTCTAATGCTCAAGGATAGGTCTATGACTATCATATGGATAGGGTAACTCAAGCGACACTCTTAGCATAAAATTACCACTTTTAGGTGATTACATATAGGTATAACTCATGAAATAGTGTGTTATTTCTACTATCCAAACATGTTGTAAGTGATGTACTTTTAAGTAGAGGTCTCACAGGTGGAAATTTCAATTGGAGGATAAGAACTTATCTCTTGATTGCATAAAAGTTACATCTTAGAATTGATTAATATATTATCTACCATGGATTCATATCTTATGTTAGATCACCATTATTTGGGGTGAAAGTATATGGATTTTAAACTCACATGATGGTTATTTTTGTTCATGTAAAAGACTTATGGTTTTCATTTTATATGTATCTAAAGTTGGCCTAAAAATTAGCATTTTTATCATATTGGGAAGGACATTTTGAGGTTATAAGGGTACTTTATATCTTGAATGAGAATGATCATATGTCAATATATTATTTATATAATTTATTTTACATCCTCAATGTGTTGATAGTGCAATTTTTCAACCATGAGGCAATAGAGGTGGAGATTTATAACATCAACTTCAACATTGACAATATTTGTTGTCAGTGTTTATGCATTCTAGATAAGGTGTTAAAAAGTGCATGATGGTGGCTTTAGAGTTCTTGGTCATGGTAACACATGATTTTAATATTAATATGTGTTAGAATTTTTGTTTTTTAAATGGGAGGTAGTGGAGGTGGATATATTAGTTAAAGGACAATAACTTGTCACTTGAATACTTAAAAATTTCCTTTTAGCTTTGATTAGTATACCATCTGCCACATATTCATCTCTCATGTTCAATCAACATGCTCTAGGGTTAAATTATATAGATTCAACATTAATGTTAGGTTTCTTTTAGTTCATGTAAATGATTTATAATTTTTTAATTGTATCCAAAGTTGGCCTAAAAATTATTATTTTCATGTATTGGAAAAGACATTCTTGAGGTTGGATCCTGTACTTCATTTCTTAAAATATAATGATTATAGACCAATTATTTGGTCCTAGACATTATTCACCATTTGTGATGTGATTTAGACACCCATTTTCAACCATAAAGCACTAGAGATGGAGATATACAACTGTAACTTCCACATTGAAAACATTATTTTTAAATATTTTTATGTTCTAGAGCTTGTGTCAAAAAATACATCTAGTTAGATTCTTGAAAATATGATTATAAAAGGGACTCTTTAGCAAGTTTATTTGTCTTCTTTGGGTTAGGTGCTTGTAGGATTCAATATTTTTTTATTTAAATTATTATATATTTTATACCACCATATAAATTTTAATATCTCCTCATCAATCTCACATTTCATTTGTCTCTTTAGCCATCATCTTTCATGCAAGATTTGCCTCTCTTGCTTGAGAAGGTGGACCTATAGGTCTGTAGACATGTAGGTCTAAATTCAATTTTATTTAGGCCATTGATGATATGTTTTTTGGTCTTATAATATATTTATTCTCCTATTTAATATTTTAGATCAATTTTCAAGATCAAACACCTTTTTTAACTCTCTCAAATGCATTTAAACACCTAGTTTTGTTTTCAAACATTAGACTGATGTTCATTAGGTCTATGACCTATAATTTACCTTCAAGTATGATCTTATGGATTTGATCCATTTATGGTTACTCTTATAATAGTCTCATATCTCCAAATTGAAGTACTTAAATGCACATTTTACATGTAATACCACTCAAAACCTCAAAATGTGTTACTCATAAGACCTTTCTTATCTTGGAGGTTATACATGCTTATTTGAGACTTTTCTTGACCATTATAGTGATATATGTTATTATCATGGCACTTAAATATTATAAAACCTTATCATGAGGTCTTAAAAAACATATGAGGCTTATAAAGCTCATCTTCACTTGTAAACCTTATCTCATTTATCCCAATCTACATATAAACATGTAGTTGATTATGCTAGTCTTAACACCTTCTTATTTACCTCATGATTGGTCTTTATCATTGTATGATATCATATAGATTAAAAAAAATATTATACTTTGATATTACACAATAATATTAATATCATAATGTTCTTATAGGTTCATTCCAATATTTTTGCCAATGGGCCTATTAGAGTGTCTTCAAGATGGATATGAGTGAAAGAGAACCTTTCAGAAAGTGAGTATATACCTAAATAGGTGATACAAGTACTATGGGAGTTATATGAGATTTTAATTAATTCTATTTGATAATTAAAACACTCGAAGACAACCCAAACTATCCTTGCAGTCATCTTATTTAGGTTTGCATCCTACATAATTTACTTGTATGTGATTTTGAACTCATATTTTAACCCTTTTAATACAAGTAGAAGGTGTGAATATTATTTAGGAATATTTTTAGGTTTTCATGAGGTCATGAGATAATTATGATTAAATATATATTTTTGTAGTGGTGTGATAATTTTTCTTGGTGACTACAAGGTAACCATGTTTTAGTGTTAATCCTTGAGTACAAGGTGTCTTGAGAAGCCTAGTCATAAAAAGCATAGTAATATCATAAGCATGTGCATGGTGAGCATTATGAGGTATGTTTAGAGGTATTAAATTGTTTTAATATCATTTAAATCATGTTATCAAGGTGTAGAATCATCAAGGAGTGTTTCAAGGTTAGTTGTCAATTTTCAAGTGCTAGATAAGCCTAATCATGGCACTATTCATGACATGTGAAGTCCTAATGAGACATTTCAAGCATGGTGGCTTGGTGAGTTGGATCTATAGAGGCATAAAATTATGTATTAGTTTGATTTATCATGTATATGAGGTATTTGATCACTCATGTGAGTATTAGGGTGTGTCTATAGGGGTAAGACATTAAGTCCAAGTTCACAACTAGACTAGTTCTAGACCCTACCTGACCTAATGAGGCATCATGATCTATTGTCAAGAAATATTAATGAGTTTTAGATATGTTTAATAATGATATAGGTTTTATGTCATGATAGTGAGGTCTTAATCATGACATTTAGGTATTGTGAGCATGGAATAAGGCATGAAGGATGATTCAAGTCTAAGTAAGGTATGAAGGCTATGGTGTAAAGAAAGAATTTAATCCTAATGGGTATAAGGTCATATTTACAAGGAAATAATGGATATTTTAGTATTTTCATAGATATTATATGTTTTCTCAATTATGTTCACAAATTTTGAGGTCATAGTTTGCAATAAAAAGTGTTTTTAAGGTCTCTCGAGTACATAAAATGAAGGGTTCTCAACCTGAGAAGGATTGTTAGGTGTTCATTAGCATGTGTAACATATACATGGGAAATTTATATATTAAGGATAGATTATTAATGTTAATATATAATATATCTAGGCATTAGTTTTGGAAATAAGGAGCAGTCCTTTATGAACAATCATTAACACCAGAAACAATGTAAACCCTGTCTAAAACCCTAACAATGACCCAATGTGAAATATATTGTTAAAAATAGACCAAAATTGTCTCAAATTATTATTAAAAACTATTTTATCATGTATTAAACTCTCCTAGGAATCTTTAGGTGTGATTAATTTATCAAGTGTGTGAGTAAACCCTATATGAAAGTGTTAGTTTCTTGGAGATTTGCTATAACAGTCAGAGTTGATCAAGTCAAAGTATGGAAATAATTATATGGATAAAGTTTATAATTTTATTTTATGTCCATTATAGTTTATATATAATTTATATCCCTTAATTATGATAAACCAGTCATCAAAGACAACTTATCACTAATAGGCCTAATAGTACAAATAGTGAGAAACCCAGGCATAGGTGAGAAGATGATTGAGGTTGTGTTATAACGGATTAGGAATGAATAAAATTGATTGGATATGTTTTTAAATAATTTTAATACATGATAATTTTGTACATAATTTTTGGAGAGAATTATATATAGCAAAAATTTCTCACAAGTTGACTTGTCTAGCTCACTAAGGTCTGTATACAGTGAGGTCATGAGATTGGTCAGCAAGATAAATATTTCCATTTTACCATATTATATTTATATATTATAATGGTATAATTATATAATAATATCATAAAAATGAATTATTATTCTCTTAAAATGGTCATACAAGTGATTGAAGGCCATTATCACCATGACTGTGCTTTAAGGTAAACTAAGAATTCTAGGTAAGCAAGTTGTAGTGATGAGTTTGAGACTATATGCCTAGATTTGAAGCATATAATGTACATGGTGTTTATATTTTTTAATTTTATTTACCATAAACTATTTATATAATTTTTGGTATTCAATTAAAGTAGTGAAAATGTTGAAGCCAAAATGGCTTGTCAGCTAAGTGAGGTTTGTGAGAAAGAAGGTCAACAAATTGGTCTACAAGACCAATAATTTCCATTAGATATTATGATATTTTTATTGTAGGTTTTTATAAGGATTTTTAATTACAATTTTAATTAATTTTAAGTATTTTATTATTTTATTTTAGGTTTCATAAGTTCAAGTTTCCATGACTATGTTTTGAGGCTAGTTAGCAGTTCTATGTGAGCATTTTGTAGAGAAGAGTTTGAACCTATATACCTTAATTTAAAGTATATAATTAAGTTTTTGATGAAATTTATGTCATGAGGTTTCTTAATATGTTATTTATTTCCTTTTTTCTATCTAATTATTTTTTTATCTTCAATAGTTCACGATAGATGTTCTAGGTATGCACAAGCCTAATTGTGAATAATACAAATGGTGTGCTTCAATTGGTGATTAGAATTGAAAGATGTTATGAGGATTATATGATATTATTATAGGTATATATTATTATTATATTATATTTTCCTACCCTATGTGAATTTTTAAAGTTTTTCAAGGAAGGTAAAGTGTAATATATCCTAAATTAGACCTAATGGAATAAGGTCTCCATGAGACCTAAAGATGAAATGAGGCCTAATTGAGGTATGTCAAACCTAAATGGACTCAAATAAAATTTTAATAATGTTTATGAAATGTCCTAAGATCTATTTCATGGCTTAACTAGGATATTAATTATGTTTGGCCAACTGAGAAGGATATGAATAAGAGGCTTATATAAATATAAGGTAATTTTAGGCCTATTTATATGTGTAGAGAGTAAGTTAACAAGATATAATTTTTTTGAGTATAAGGAGGTCGTATAGACCATAATATAAGTTTATAGGATCAATTATGAAGATTTTATATAGGTTATGTGTATGATCATTAGTGTTATATGGCTTAATTAGTCTTGAAAAGACCTAATTGAGCGAAGAGACCTAGAAGGCAGTTTGAGAGGGATAATATTATGAAGAGATAAAGAGGTGGTCATCATTAGTTGGTTTATAAACAAGGTATCCTAAATTTCATGAAATAAATCATGTGGTTTATTTGGTGATGATTCATCCAAGGGGTTAGTTTCTTCTTACAAGTTGGTTCTTGTTAAAGCCTAGTTAGGTTGGTGCTTAACAAGTTAGGATTGGTACTCAATGTGAAGTGTGTGCTTCACTAAATTTGGTGTTTATCCTATATTAATTTAGTCCATTTTTATATATAAATGGGTTTTATTCCCCTTGAGTTTTTATCATATATATGATGTGCTCTTGTGTTTCTTGCTTATGTGAATAGGTGTTTATACTTTCCAGATCTATATGCTTGATTGAATTGCTTAAGTGAAATTGATAAGATTTTTTTTTAAATAATAATTCACCCCCATATTTGTCATTTTGATTCTAATATATACATGCATGTGAAGGTTATTTACTTCATGAAAATGACTTATATTTATTTATATTATGTGCATCTAAAGTTGGCCTTAAAAACTACAATATTCTCATATTAGAAAGGATGTTATTGAGGACAAAACATGTAATTTTTATCCTAATTACGCATGATTAGATGAAAATAACTTGGTCTTATACATTATTCCCTACCCTCAACATGGTGGTGGTGCATGTTTTTAACCATGAGACACCAGAGGTGGAGATATTCACCTATAAATTTAAATTTAACAATATTCATTGTCAATGTTTTCATGTTCTAGAGGAGATGTAAAAAACACATTGGGGTGGATTCATAGTTATTTAACCTTTTATGGGTTTACACAAGTAATTATTATGTTTGGTTAAAGGGTTGAGATGTTTAAATAAATTAAATAAATATTCAATAATTAAGTTATTATTTGTTATGATTTCGACTGTGTTTGAATTTCTATAAAAAAATAATAATAATGATAAATAGAGACTTATCTAAAAATTGACTATCATAGATGATCTGAGTTATGAAATTTGAGATTTGGGTAGTAGTCTATGTCATCAATAAGATTTTGGTATTCATATATTCATTAGATAGAAGTCCTTAGTTTGGATAGTAGTGTCATCTATGTGTAATGTCCTTAATAAGGCACTAATGTCCCCTTTACAGGACTATCTTTGTTTTTGGGGATCACCTATGCCTATGTCTATATGTTTTATTTCTACATAACTAAAACTTATAGATGTGTATTATACCTAGAAAACTTGATTTGATGTGAAAAACCTAATATCCATGAAAGTATGGCATAAAAAATAATTTTGTGTGTGTTAGTAGGATGGAATGGACATCTTCAACACCTTGTTATATATAGAGTTGCCTATATACCAGTACTCTAAGGAGAGATCA
>JARHVA010001082.1:135000-185000 GCA_037957365.1 Torreya grandis
GAGAGAGAATTATGTACAAGAGTAGGAACCATAATAGCTAATGAGTCTCATGGGAAACTTACTATCACTATGCTTATTTTGAAAATAGGAATGGTAATATATCATTCAATGTTATTTCTATGTTGTAGTTGAATTTTATTACAGTAAGAATCTGATTATTATTCCTCATCAGAATCATAATATTGTTCCACCTCAAAATCATAATAACCTAATGTGATAGAAGGAATTACATCATACAGTGAAGTTGACCTTTGTAAACTATGATTTGGAAGATTGATTGTGATTTTTCCCTTTGAAAATGTGCTTATTGTATACATATGGTGTTGTGGAGGCTCTTTTTCTATAAAACCTATTTTGAGAATGCATGTAGTTTGAGCATGATTTTGACTATGCAACTTAAGATCTTGTTATTTTTGTAACATGCCCTATGTATTTGTATGTCTTGTCTTGTTAAACTATATTTTTGAATAAAGTGCCTTAGGATGTTCAATAAATCCCAAATCTTGTTGACCAATATTATCAACTATTATAATAGGAGAAGTGATGCCTTAGGGATATTTTCCCAAACCTAGACCATGATAATTAAACTGTTGTAGATATTTGTGACCAAAATTATACCATATTAAATGTTGAGCCTCTTTTTGTAGATGTAGATTTGCTTGATTTATCTATGATTTTTGTACTATTTCTAGATATGATTGTTGTTTTTGAACCTTTTATTATTTTATGTTATGCTTTGGTACCCATTTTTTTACTATTTTTGAGTTTAAGTTTTTTTGAATTTGTGTCATTTTATGTTGTGTGGATGATGTGTCACTGTGTGAATGACATGTATTCATTATCTATTGTATTTTATTTTTCAATGCTAAACATGAATCATTGTGGTGCCCATGCATTCTATGATATGCACAAAAATATCTAAATCTCCTCATTAAGTGTAGAGGATGTAGGTTGATCAACTTAAATTTAATCATTTCCCTTAGTGTCTCACTTGAACTCTTATTTGACCTTTGAATGATTTTTGAATCACTAGTTTTATATTCACTTTATTTTTATTTATGATCTAGATATGTAACATTATTTTCTACAAATTGAATAGGTGAAGATGCATATACATGATTTACACCATTGTGTCCTAGAGGCCTTTGTCTTGTAAAATTATTTTCTAATTTAATATTTTCATGTAATAGTTGATTCTAATAATTTTATCCCTAGAGTTTCACAAGTGCAAACCCTATCTATTTCTGATTGAACATGTAGGCACACACCTTATAGGTAAGAGGTGTGAATAGGCTGAGTAGGGGGATTACTAATAGTGTTACAGGCTACTTCATCTCATAGAGGAATGATAAAATGGACTTGGTTAGAGGGAAAGTAGATATCACCTTCATAGAGATGAGGATGCAAATGAGATTCTTTATTATGCATAAGATATGATATTGAAAATTGGAACATAGTAGTTAGTTTATGTGCTAAAACATCTATATGTGTATGGATTTACTTGATAATATAATTACACATAGGATAAAGATAACATGCTATGAAGTATGTGAGATATTAAATTTTATAATAACCATCATTTATACATGTATTGATGTCTTTTTGAATTTCATCATGAAATAAAGGGAATAAGTGTGAAAGTGAAAGCATGAAACTTTGAAACAAAAAGTAATTGATTTATTCTATCATTATGACCATGATTATAAGATATATGAATCTAAAATACGAGTGTGAATATAAAATGTATAAAAAACCTAACTGTGTCTAGGTTTAGGGTTTTTTGAATATAAGGTTTCTTTGTAATAATTTAAATTATATTTAAATAAATATAAACCCTAGTGTGAAATTGATTTAATTTAGCTAGGTTTTTTGAAAAAAATAGTATCCCTAAATTTATTGAAAAAAATTTGGATTAATGAAATCTAGGGTTTGAAGCAATGTTAAAATTAAGATGGGTTCACCAAATGATTTAACGTTTTATGGTTTTACACAATTAATTCTTATGTCTAGTTAAGGGGATGAGATGTCTAAATTAGTTAAATGAATATGTAATAATTAAGTATTTATTTTTTATGATTTTCACCTTTTTTTAATTTATATAAATAAAAAAAATAGGGATAAATAGATACTTATCTAAAAATGACTATTGTAGATGATATGGGTTCTAAAATTTGAGAACTAGGTAGTAGTCTATGTCATCAACAAAATTATGATATTCATCTATTCACTAGATAGTAGTGCCTAGTTTGGATGGTAGCTCCATATATGTGTAGTGTCCTTAATGTGGAGTTAATGTCCCCTTTGTAAGACTATTCCTAATTTTAGTGAGGACTTGTGCTTATGTCTGTATGTTCTATTCCTATATGACTAAAACTTGTATTTGTGTATTATACTTGGAAAAATTTATTTGATGTGTAAACCCTAATATTTTTAAAAGTATAGCATAAGCAATAATTTTTTTTGTGTTAGTAGGATGGACTAGACATCCTCAACACCCTAATATGTATAGAGTTACCTACATACCAATACTCTAAGGAGGGATCAAGTTTGATCTAGTTCTCCCACCTAGTGCTTGATGTATGTGTAAATGAATGATAGAAAGAGAGTGAACTAAGATGCCTTAAATGTTCTTGAGATTTGAAATGATTGAAAACTAGACTTAGGGAAATTTTAGATGGTAGTATGTAGAAATTAGGGCATAATAGAGATCAAATAACTTCATTTTATAAAACATTGTATTTGGTTTGAACAACTTTTGCATCTATTTTCCATCTAGTGAATATATGTGTATTAGACTTATATTTATAGGTTTATATTTAATGTGAAGATAATAAAATGAAATTAGGCCAACCTTAATATGGGAACATGTTTTAAAAACTATCTGTTTAGAAGATTTAGGGCTAAGGACAATAACATCCATCTAGGGACACTAGTGCCATATGGTTATAGTGTCCCAAATGTATCATTAATGTCTTTTTAATAGACTACTAAGAAATTTGGATTGGGATCTGGGATGATAGTTATGAGACTATGTCTAACCTGAGTGTATGTGACTGTGGTCTACTGAATGATTGTAAATATAATTCTATTGCTCAAGGATAGGTCTATGGCTACCCTAGGGATAGGGTAATTCAAGAGACACTCTTAGCATAAAATTACCACTTTAATATGATTATACATAGGTATAAATCATGAAAGAAATATTGTTTTACTATCCAAACATGTTTTAAGTGATGTATTTTTAAGTGTAGGTATTATAGATGGAAACGTCAACTAGAGGATAAGAACTTATCTTTTAACTGCATAAATGTTACATCTCAGAACTGATTAGTATACCATCTACCATGGATTCATATCTTATGTTAGATCATCATTATCTAGGGTGAAAGTATAGGTATTTTAAACTCACATGATGGTTATTTTTATTCATGCAAAGGACTTATGGTTTTCATTTTAAGTGCATTTGAAGTTGGCCTAAAAAGTAGCACTTTTATCCTATTGGGAAGGACATTCTTGAGGTCATAAGGGTACTATATATCTTAAATTGGAATGATAATATGCCAATAAATTATTTATATAATTTATTTTACATCCTTAACATGTTTTCAGTGCCATTTTTCAACCATATGGCAATAGAGGTGGAGATTTCTAACTTTAGCTTCAATATTGACAATATTTGTTGTTACTATTTTTTCATTCTAGAGCATGTGTAAAAAAGTACATGATGGTGGCTCTAGAGTTCTTAATCATGGTAAAAAATGAGGTTTTAATATTAATATGTGTTATAAGTGTTGTATTTTCAATGGGAGGTCTTGGAGGTAGATATGTTAGTTGAAGGATAATAACTTGTCTCTTGACTACATAAAAGTTTCCTTTTAGCTTTGATTAGTATACCATCTACCACATATTCATATCTTATGTTCAATCATAATTATCTAGGGTTAAATTATATGTATTAAACATTAATGTTTGGTTTCTTTTAGTTTATGTAAATGGCTTATTGTTTTTACTCACATCTAAAGTTGACCTAAAAACTATAATTTTCATGTATTGGAAATGACATTCTTGAGGTTAAATCGGGTACTCCATTTCCTAAAATATAATTATTAGAGACCAATTATTTAGTCCTAGACATTATTAACCATTATCAATGTGTTTTAGGTGACCATTCTCATCCATGAGGCACTAGATATGGAGATATCCAACTATAACTTCAACATTGACAACATTATTTTTTAATATTTTTACGTTCTATAGAATTTGTCAAAAAATTCACATGGTTGGATTCAAATTTTGTTGTCATTGTAACACATGATATTTGAATATCAAGATATGTTAGAAGTGATGTATTTTAAATGGGATGTCCCAAAGGTGGAAATTTTAGTTGGAGGATAAGAACTTGTCTCTTGACTGTATAAAATTTGTGTTTTAGTAATGATTTAAATTATAGGTTTTAAAAAAGAACATTAGGCTTCTTTTGGTTCATGAAAATGACTTAAAATTTTAATTTTATGAGTGTCTAAAGTTGGCTTAAAAAATACAATTTTATCATATTGGGAAGGGCATTCTTGAGGCCAAGATGGGTAATTTATATCCTAACCAAGCATGATCAGAGGCTAAGAAATTGGTTTTAGACATCATTATCCACCCATAATTTAGAGGTAATTCCATGTTTCACCCATGAGGTACCAAAGATGGTGGTATCAAATTGTGACATTAATGCTGACAAAATTTATTGTTAGTATTGCTATAGTTTAGAGAAGAAGTAAAAAATCACATTTAGGTGGATTTTAAGGTCATGGTTATGGAAAAAAATGTATTTTAAATATCCATATGTGTTTTCAGTGATGTATTTTCAAGAGGAATTTTAGGAGGTGAAAATGTCAGTTGAAGGACAAGACCTTGTCTCTTGATTTCAAAAATATTGCCTTCCAACACTGATTAATATATTGTATTCCACATATATGTATCTTCTGTTCAAACACCATGATATAGGGTAAATGTATATGGTTAAAAATACACATTAAGATTATTTTTATTTGTGAAAATGACTTAAATGTTTCATTTTATGTGCATCTAAAGTTAGCCTAAATTTTTTTTTCTCATTTTGGGAAAGATGATCTTGAGGCCAGAACATGTACCTCATATCCTAAATGGGTGTGATCAAAGGCCAATAACTTGGTAATATATGCTATTCACCACTTTTTAAATGGTGATATTGCTATTTTTTATCCACAAGGCACAAGAGGTAGATATATCCAACTTTGGCTTCAACATTAACAACATTTCTTGTTAATGTTTTTGCATTCTGTATCATGAGCTAAAAAGTGCATATTAGTGGATTCAAAAGTTTTGGTAATGGTAAAACATGTTGTTTGATTGTATAAATGTGTTATAAGTGATTTATTTACAAGGGTATGCCCTAGAGGTATAAATTTTAGTTGGAGAATAAGAAGTCTCTTAACTACATAAAAGTTGCCTTTTAACATTGATTAATATCATTTGCCATATATTATTATATTGTGTTTGATCATCATTATCCAAGGTGAAATTATATGTATTTGACACACATGTGAGGGTTATTTTTATTTATTAAAATTAATTAATTTTTTAATTTTATGTGCATCTAAAGTTGGCCTAAAATACTACAATTTTATCATATTGGGAAGGAATTTTTTGAAGCTAGAATGGGTACTTTGTCTCTTAACTAGGTGTGATTAGATGCCAATAACTTGGTACTATAATTTATTCACCCCCATAATCTATTGGTTGTGTTATTTTTTAGTCATGAATCATTAGAGGTGGAGATAGATAACTATGGATTCAATGTTGACAACATTTGTTTTTAGTGTTTTTGTGTTTTGAAGTAGCTATAAATAACTAAAAAAAGTGCATCCAGGTGACTTCAAAGGTTATTATCATGGTAATATGTGTGATTTACATACACAATGTTGTAAGTGATGTATTTTAAAGAATATTTCGTAAAGTTTGAAATTTCAATTAGAGGATAATAACTTGTCTCTTAATTGCATAAAAGTTGTGTTTCAACATTGATTAGTATAATGTCTACCACATATTCATCTCTTATGTTTGATAATCATGATTTTGGATTAAATTTTATGGATTCAACATGAATGTAAAGGTTATTTATGTTTTTGAAAAAAAATATGGTTTTATTTCTACATGCATTTGAAGTTGGCTAAAAAAATTACAATTTTTTCATATAAGGAAGGGCATTCTTAAAGCTAGAATAGGTACCTAGTCTCATGACCAGTGATCATAACCCAATAAATTGGTCATATATTTTATTATCCACCCCCAAATTTGTGGTTTTAATATGTTTTATCCATGATATAACATAGGTGTATATCTCTAATAGTGGCTTGAACAAAGAGATGACAATTTGTCCATTTTTATAGATGGATATCCTAATCAAGTCAAATAAATGAAATTATTGGGACATTCAATTTTTTTTATATATAATATGAGTATTTGGGTTTCCTCACCATTTTATTAATAAAAAAAATAGGTTTATAAGGAACACTGAGAAAACCCACTTGTCAAACTATCACCAATGAGAGATAAACACTATCAAATAAAAAAAGCCATGTAGGGAAACCAAACAATCAAAATAGAAAACAATCCAAAGGGTAACATTAGGAAACAACTGACTAAAAAAAATAGGGGAGATAAAAACCTAATGAATCACCAATAATGACCTTTAATATACTACCACCATAATAGAGGTGGAACCTCTAATAAACACTTGGGTAGACCATGCTGCATCCTTGCCATGTCCTCCCTTGCTTAATTCCATCCTAGCCACATCATCACACTATAGATTTTCGGAACCCTTCATCCATAAAGTGGTCATATTCCATTGATGAAGCCTTGGTTTGATAAATTTTTTATTTAAAATTCCCCTAAACTTGATAATTAGTCTATCCAAATGAGCCTTCATATGTGTTGTAACCACCCTATGAGGTTCTATATGATTCATATCTACACTTGAAGAAGGAATCTACTACAATAGGCCTCTAAAACTCCTTGTGAGGTATTTTACTACATATTTCACCTTTGGAGAATTTCTATAGCTTAGGGCTACTACCATTGAGGCCATAAGAACACATAGTTCATCTATGTGCACTTCTAGGATGAATCACCCCTTTAAGCCAATATATTTTATATGGGTTCGTATGTGCTCCAAATACTCAACCAACCCAAATTATTTCACCTCTAACTCATAAATATTCCATAAGGGTATAATCCCTAGACTTTTATGAGTGAAAAATGGGAATGGGTTCTATCCACCACAATTGAAACCTTCTAAAACCTCCTCATAACTAACCCTAAACTCTAAGCACACAATTAATCTAAAAAACTCCACAATATTTTTATTGTATTTTGAAAAAGGAGGAAATTTCCAATAAATTTTTTATGACACTAGTGAATTTAGCTTTACCCTTAAACAAATATCAAGTGCCACCTAACCAATTATCTCATTGATAGCTTGTAGAACACTACGAGACTAAATGATGAAAATTCACATGAGACATGAGTTTGTAACTCACCCACTAAAATCCATTTTATTCTTAGCAACCTTGACACATGAAATGCATTCATTGAGATTCATTTGGAATGTAGGATCCATGAAAATAGAGATATAAATGTAGGTCTAGTTTATCAAGATAGAGGAGCTGATATGGAAGAGAAAGGGATGATGTTGTGAATGCAACATTTAATAATGTCCCATCAAAATAATAAGGTGGTGTGAGGATTATGCATGTGTGATGTCAGGAATCCAAGGCCAATCTTCATCCAATGATGGTAAAAAAACTCATCATTAATGGGAGTTCCTTCCCAAGATCTCTCATTAATGCACTATTCTTTCAAAAACCCCAACATCTTCAATCATTGTCCACTATTAAATCCTCATATTAATCCACTCATTTTTTAGCTAGTTTGTTTTACATAGAGTTCATTTCATGAAAGAAATGGGACACTTCCCAAAGATATAATTTATCCTTTAGAATATGTATACAAATGGAAATATAATTAATTTATTAATCAATCTGATCTCAAAGAACATATATTGTATTTACACTTTCGATTGTTGATACATTACATATTTGGGATCATCACCAATATGGATCCACTGGACCTAACCAAGGGATATCGTATCATAATAATGTCACTAGAGTGGGTTCCAAAGCCTCTAGTCAAGTAACACCATGTAATAACCCTCATTGGGTCCTATATTTTCATATTCACTAATTATAATGATAAATAAATTAAATTATAATCTAGTGCTCACCAAATATTGTGGCACAAAGTAAGGGTTAGTAAACATAAAAGTAAACATGCATAAAATAATCCTAATAAATGTATGTATAAGTAAGACCCTAATGCATGGAGATATCAATATATTTAAAATCCATTACTTATTCTAATTATATATAATAAAATAGAGGAGTAAAGTTAGAGATACTTACCATGAAGATAAACCCATCAAGACTCAATGATCCAGGCATCAATTCAGGTGACAATTCGGGTGACAGTTCCACCCCAATTGATGACGGAACTTCCGGGAGCCATAACTTTTGCACTGTAGCTCCAATTGACTCACCGTTTGAACCGTTGGAAAGCTAGGAATGAGGGTAACATATTGAAATTGCATTGAGATCTGCTCAATGAAGTTTTTCCATAGAAAACCCAACGGAAGTGCCTCAAATTTCAATTTTAATAGTGCTGTCTAAAAATAGTAAGTTTCTAAAAATAGTAATTCCTCGAATTATGTATTGTTTTAAATATTGGAAGTCATACCACTTCATATCCCTTGAGATTTTTGACCTTCCACATCCTTCCCATGCTTTCAAATTGTGTATAAAATAAGAGGTAACCTAAAATGTGAAAACAGACATCTCTTCCCAGAGATAAGCATATTTCTGTATTGCGATTTTGAGTAATACTACATCTCTTCTCAGAGAATTCATTGTTATTGTGTTATTTCTATGTTATTTTGATATTTATCAACCAAAACTTCTGAGTTTTGGATCACTCAATATCTCCCTTGGCCAAAGGTTTTTCTCAAGAGGTTATTGTGTTTTTTAAGGATCACTAATAAAGGTAACAAAGCATCTAAGGATTTTTCACAAGATAATATTATCCTCTAAGTGTAATCCCTAACCTATAATTCCTCAAGTAGAATGATGGAATAAAATATTTTAAAGAAGAAAAAATGAATAATTAACTCTTGTTGTATCTCTAAGAATAGTGAAATGAATGTGTATATGTAGCTAAATCTAACCCTAAACCTTATATAAGGTTTAAATTACAAGGTCAACCCAATATACTTTGTATTAATATTGATAAAAATAAATTAGGTCTTGGTTTAGGTCATCCAAGGGTGAACCTAAACCCTAAATATGTTTAATCAATTTGACTACAAATTTGATGGGGATGATAGTGTTACATAAACGATCAAAAAGGGTTTTAGGCTTAGGAAGGGTCTAATGAAGGAAATAAAAGCATATAGGGGTGTGAAAGAGAGGATAAAAGGATTACGGAAGTTTTTTATGAGATGCTTGCATATATATCAAGTGGCAGTATAGGAAGAACAATCTTACAAAGTATCAATGGTATGTCCACCCCTTTCCTAGTTCACCCTTTAAGGCATGCACTCAAAGAGATTGAGACTTGATGAGTTCCTATAAGATAAAAAAATTAGTAATTGATAAATTTTGAAAATATTATGTGTATACATATGCCCCACTTGAATCTTATCACATGTCACGTAGGTGTAACAAGGGATGGTGCTTTGAGAAAAGAACATAACAACACACAATGTTAAAACTAAATAAATTATAGTATTTTAAATCATAAAATAAATTAAATTAAATGCTTGAAAAGGAAATAATTTAAAATAAAATTAATTTATGTGTATGTTGAATTACCTTTATCATTTTATGGTTATATATTGTGTTGATAGTTGTGATGTTGGAGGGTACAAAGACTACTTTGGACAAACCCAAAGATACAAAACTAAAGACCAAAAATAAACAAACATAGGAAATCCAATATAACTGAGATAGTGTAGGCATGATATACTTGGAAATTTGGTAAGTTGGGATGATAAATGCTAAGTTAGGATCAAACTACCAAGTCAAAATTTATAGTAGATTACATAACAAAAAAATTAAGGCTAATAAAGACCAAAAAACTCAAACAAGTAAACCGCATGTAAGAAAGTCCAACTCACCAAGTCAGACCAAGGATACATATCCAAAATGGTAATCAACCATCAATATGAAATTAAAATCAATCATTCCTTAAACAAAGATGAGAAAATAAATGGTAAAATAACATTCATGAGTGAGTAATAATAATTTTTACTCAACTATAAATGGAAAAAATACATGAAAGTGAAAACAACATTGGTGAGTGAGAATTAACAAGATGACCTCACTCAATAATGGAAAAATTAAAAAACAATAGAAATGGACATAGTTGTTAAAAAAAGGAGGTAAATTAGTGGAAAATGTTAAAATAAACCAAAGTAATTCTATAAATGTAAAATAATAGTGTAAATAAAGTAATACATAGTTACTCAATCACGCTTTTTTGTTCTAGGGATAGACAAAATTGAAAAAAGTAGTGCTAGCATGTTTTGAAGATATGAAGAGGAACTATAGAATAGGTAAAATATATTAATAATCACAATTTCCTATCAAGGGGGAAATGAAATGGGTGGAGGGGAAAATGAAGGAAAAAGTAAGGTGTAAAAATCCTTTATAGAATTTAAGACACTTAAACTAGGTTTGTCAAAAGGAGAGGAATTTTGAAATTAAGGACTCTAAATAAATAATCCTAACCACAAAAATATTAGATCACTAAATGAAGTATGAATATCATCCCATGAAGGATATATGCATGAAAATTAAAATTGGCCCTACTTTCCCATAATGTGTTCCCCATTCCTCAAGACCCCTTACAGAGCTTTCAGTTTATTGTGAAGATTAGGTACTTATGTGAGAAAGTAGTAAGCATCATAGAGTATTTTGAATTATCCTATCCCAATTTACTATCCTAATGCACCCTAATGGACCGTGGCTCTATCATGAGGCCAATTATGGAGTTTGAGGTGCTATTAGAGATAAGATATGTGTTATGAATCACGTCTTTTAGTGTGATTTTGATAGTTAGCTTTGTATGTTACCTTTTTTGATCATTTACTTTTGTTTAAAATAATTTGGCTTTTAAATTTCTATGGATTTTTGTATTCATCCTCCATACAAATTCAAAGAACCAAACATGGGTGCTAAATATGACTATAATTTGAAGACTTTGGACTTGCTTTCTAAGAAAGAGAATTTAGAGAGATTGTTGTCTAAGACTCTTGTTAAGTCATGTGAAATAAAAGTGTTATCTTGACTTCCACATTGGTTTATCCATAGTGGAATGAAAATGAAGGAAATCAAGAGGAATAAAACATGAAACAATTTGAATGACTTAAAATCACAAAAAATGTGACAAAGGTGAAAAGGGATATAATGACATTGAAGTATGATTCCTTTTCATAATAATGTGGGAAGTGTAGGTAAACATGATAACATAGTTTTTTGTGAAAATTTTATCTACAAAAGAAGCTAAAGCTGAAGATGAGAACAACATATCATAGACTTGTAACCATTGCTTGACATTCTAGAAAAGGAACACTAAATTAATTATAGATTATGATATTATGATGAGTGCCTGGTATTATCCATGGTATTATACTACAAATCATAATATATAAACCTAAGATCATGCACAAAACATGGGAAAAAATAAATGATAAAGATGGTATTTGTGAGGAAGGCCTAGTCCTATCCTTGGTCTTACACTGCAACTCATAAAAGAGAAACCTAAGGGGTTCAAAAAACACTAAAAATTAATGAAATAATAAGTGAAAATAAATTTAGGAGGAAGGTTGGGTCCTATCCATGATTTTATAAAGTAATTCATGAGGAAAAATGAAATTGAAGGACCATGAGAAGTAACTAAGGTTTGTGGAAAGAGAAATTGTTGTAGGGGGTAAGACCCTAAAAAGAACTTTAGTGGGCCAATGTATAGAAATCAAGATGAAAAGATCTTAAAAAAGTAAATATAAAAAAATTGTGCATTGGTGGGTTATTTTAAAGTATGGCCTTCATTAGTTTGGAGGTGATAAGTGTTAGGATCAAGAATGTCTTTTACTAGATAAGGATCCCATCATTTTTGGGAATATTTACCATATTTATTATGAGTGTAATATAATTTAAGGACAAGATCATGAACATTTAAATTATTGAATTTAACCCTTTTTATATGTTTTTTCGAAATATGAGCCTTGTATTGGTGATTTTGTTGTATACTAGATAAATAATGTTCATCAAGAAGATTAACAGCATTGAAGAAAGATTCATGTAATACCTCATCAAGTATGATACTGTGAAGATATATATGGATAGAGGGAAGATCAAATTATAATGTAACGAAATAATCATAATTATAGACTAATGAAAATGGTTTGGCCATAATGGCAGTGCAAATGCTAATACAATAGGCCTAAAGAGAGGGATATAAATGAGGATGCCAATTTGTGCATGTTTCATGAATTATATTTTGGAGGATTTTATTAATAATTTTTTTAGTGGCCTTAGCTTGGCTAATGAATTGTGGATGATAGGGTGTGGAAAATTTATGAAATATTTAGAATTTAGTTTAGATTTGTTTCAAATATTTATTTTTGAATTTACCATCATTATTATTAATGATAGTATGGGGAACTCTAAAATGAAAAATGACTTGATTGAGGATGAATTTATAAATGGTGGTTCTATTGAAATTGACAAGAGGCATGGATTCAAATGATTTGGTAAATTATTTGATAGACAATATGATAAATACCTACTCATCCTATTATCTAGGTAGTTTGAATGGCTAAGGAGATTCCATAGTTTGGATCTTGGCTCAAAGTGAATGGATTAAAACATCATGAAGTTGGTAAGGACTATATTTTTTAGGGAACTCGATGACTTAATTTTCAAGAGCAAGAAAAAATTATCCCATTCATAATCAATTACATGCTATAACATGTCTACTACAGTGACCACTGCATATTTCCCCATGTGATTATTTAATGAGAGGAGGAACCTATTATTTCATGACATAGTGGTCAAGTTACCTTTAGCATTGAAATAATAAAGGATGTTATATCAAAAGTCATATTTGAAATCTTTTTTTCAAATTTGAGTCTTTTTAAGGGAGTTAATGTCTAAAAGAAAGGTTTGAATCTCAAAGAATTGAATAATGTCTTTGTACCATGGGCTCTATCGAATGGTGACACCCTCAATATGATAAATATGTGAATATTTTAATTAAATAGAATATGGTTACTTTATTATTTAAATAATAAAGGTATAATTAATAATAAATTGGTGTGGATGAAATAGAGATGCTAAATAATCAAGTGAATTAGTGATAAAATTTTGATCTCTAGGGTTGGGTTTAATGGTTAAACAAGTGAATTATTTGGCAATGGTAGTGGATATTTGGTGATAATTAATATTTTTTTAAATTTTGCATTGATAATAAACATTAACATATTATAAAATGAGTTGAGAATCACCTAAAGTGTGCAGATATGTAATGTCTAAGTTAAGTGATGCTCTCATACTTAAGATTAGTGATTTGTATTCTACCATTTTATTAATAACATCAAATATAAGGTGAAATTCCAAAGGGATGATTTTACCAAGAGGAATAGTGATTATAAAACCTTTCCCATCTCCTTGAAGTCATTTGGTTCCATCAAAATAAAGGGTACACGTGTCTTCATGTAAATAGGCATTGTTTTTAGGTAGTCATTCAATGACTACTATAGATTTAGTAGTATCAGGAAGGGTAAAATAATCTTATTAATTACCTTATTCAAGATCAATGATGAAATTATGGAAGTAACATTTGAGATATATATCCCAATTAATACCTTAAATATAGAGGATATTATCATTGGGGAAACTATCTTGAAGGCGGTTGATAGTAGGCATGGGAGTTGCTATAAGTTGGCCAATAATAATTTGTCCTTCGACATATTTTTATGTAATAATGTGTAGACCAAATTCCATTATAAGGACCATCTACTTTCCAATTTTGTCTCTAGGAAGAATGGATTTAGATAATAAGTGATGGAGTGGATTATAATGAATGATAACATAAATTGTTTGATAAAGCATATAATAATGAAGCTTTTCAATTGTAAAATAGATAGTGTGGCAATCACATTCTACTTTTGTATGACATTTTTCATAATAAATGAGACCTAGAATAATATAATATAAGTCATATTATCTTATAGTATCATCTTGTTGTGAAAACATTTACCTAACTAATATGGGTGTGGAATAAGTGTATAAGATTAAAGGATGGTTTTTAGGGGGTGGACAGAGGGTGGGTAGATGAATCAAAGATTCCTTCATATTGTCCAAATTTTTTTGACAAGGATCCATATGTTAAATATCATTACCTTTTTTGAGAATGGAATTAACATAATAGATGTGATAAGTCATTTTAGGGATAGATCATTTTATTTCCCAAAGCTTTACAAGGTAAGTGTGAATATATAAAATGGAACGAGGAAGAGGCACATTGACAATAACATTGATCTTGGTATGATCAACCTCAATACCACTAATAAATAATAAGAACCATATCAAATTTCCATATGAGAAGCCAAAGACACATTTGTAAAGGTTTAGTCTAACTTTGTATTTGATGAGTCCATGAAATATGATAAAAAGATAAAAATTATAAGTTTTTTAGATTTTAGATTTAGTGATGAGATCATCCATACATGTTTACATAATATTATGGATAAGGTCATGGAAAATGTGGATAATATCCCACTAATAGATAATTTTATAATTTTTATGGCCAAAGAGCATTTTAACATAACAATAGGTGTCCTATTCTATGATGAAAGTTGTCTTATGTTGATCCTCGAGGGGTAAGTGAATTTGATTATACCCCAAAAAACCATCCATATGGGACAAAATTTCATATAAAATAGTGGAATAAATGATGGCATAAATGGAAGGTAAAAGGGAATTTATCCTTGGGATAAGCAAAATTTAGGTTATAAAAATTGATGCAAATGTGAATGGCCATGATGACTTTTTTGTGAGTAGGGACAATGTTTGAGAACCATTAAGAATAGTCCACATGTTTAATAAATTTGGAATTGATATACTTAATTATTTATTTATGGCATAAATTATAAAATTTGAGGTGAAATTTACATTATTTTTGTCACATGGGTTTGGCATCATGATAGGTGATTATGTTGTTTACCATGATACTATGATCAATGCCAGGCATGTCCTCATAGGACCAAGTAAAAGTCTCACAATATTTATTAAATAATAAGCTAAACTTATCATGTTCAATTGGTGTAAATTATCTAGAGATTATTATAGGCTGAGGGCATGATGGGTTGCCATATTCAATTCTTGTAATTTCCTCGATAAGCATAACATGTCCATATTGGTAATGATATGGCACATTAGGCAAAGATTAAATGGGATTTATTTTAGGATAAATGATAATGCTGAATTTTTTTAAATGAGGGGATATTTGTTTGAATTTACCAAGTTTATGATGTTTCTAGGGAAGTTGAGTTTCTCGAGCATGGATCAATTCAAGAATGGCTTCATTGCTAGGCAAAGTGGGAAGAGGGCCATAATATTCCACATCTACTTCAAGAAGAATAATTTTGTTACCATATAAGTCATACTTAGAATGTATTTGACATTAATATGTGGCCTTTTAATTGAGGGTGATCTTATGAATAGGTTAAACTAGAGAATAATGTTGATTTTATTTGATTGGTTTACAATTAATATTATTGATGTGAATAGGATCAGAGAGAATGGGTGGTATAATAAGAGGTATATAATATGTTATAATTTCCAAAGGTATGAGAGGTATGATTTTTTACACCACCTAAGGAGTATTTAGAAATGGATAATTAGTATGAGTTACATGACCTTCAGGTACTAAATTGAAATATATGGAAATGGTATGAATATTGTGGTTGAAATCATGCATTTGAGCTAATGTTTTATGATAATGTTGAACATCCAAGTGTTTTGATTGAGCTTAGGCCATGATGTAGTCATTATTTATTAAATTTTACCTTAGGTCAAATTAAATTAACCCCCCTACATAGTTAACCTTTTCATAGGTTCATTCTAGGTTTGAAAATATCACCATGGTCCTAAGTGAGGTCAAATTATCTCTTGAGGGTCAAAATATGTTTTAATCTTTTGTCATATTTATTCTTCTTTCTTAATAACATTTTATGCCACCTTTAAATCATTCTAATGGAATTGTATGTTTTAAAAAAAAGGAAAAATGTGTCAAGAATAAATATAATGTACTTATTATCAAAGAATACCAAAGAAGGCTTTAAATGTGAAATGTGGCAGATTCAATGTAAGAAAGAAGAAGATCATCTATAAAAGGTTAGTTTTATAAATTGAAATGAATCATTTTTAACATGTTAATACTTCAAATAATAATCTTGAGATCCCCACCAATCATTTACGACCTCATATGGCTTTAACAGATCCAAAATTATCAAAAAATATTTTTTTATCTCCTATTGCTCTCTTGGGTAGGTCAAGAAGAGTAAATGATTTTCACTTAGTATGTATAGGAGAATAAGATTTTGAGTGAGTGAAATTGGTGGATATTATGTTTCCTTATGTACTTCCATTTCATGGTAATAGTTTCAAGATTGATGGTATATACTATATGAGTAATCATTAAAATGGTTAGCACCTATAAACTGCGTATGCATTCCTAATGGCCTATTTTTATTCATCTAGTTGTATTTTTCAAATTGTTATATGTGAATCAAGTGATGTATATAGTCTTAAAAATCATGTTATTCCTTTTAATAATGGATTCAATTAATTGGCATGTGTGGAAATGAAGGGATATGAAGAATCACTCTCTTGTGTTAGGAGTGAACACTAATGGTCTGTAGAACAATGTTTTGATAGTTGTAGGTGAAGATGTGAAATTGATGTTTTAAAAATAACTTGAAATTAATACCCTCAGTTCAATATAATTTATAACCTTATTTGATCATACATGAAAATATGGTTTCAGGTCATAATGGACCTATATCCTCATTATGTTCTACAAGTAGAATGTATATTGAGTATGTATGTCTAAGAGGTTGGAGGTGTCAATGATTTAAAGAGAGACAAGTTTTATGTTCTGATCTCTATAATATATCTCCATCACCTTCAAATTCTATAATATACTTTGTTAATTCATGAAGATGTCTAGGTATTCAAAATAGTGAGATCACTACCTATAACCAAACCTAGGTGTAAGCTACAGAGATGAAGAAATTTTCAATGATAAGGTTTATCCTAAATTATTTGAAAAGGATTATACTCATACACAATGTCATCTGTTAGTGAAGGTCTATGAGTTTTGTGTAAACCCAACAACTTCATTCTTGTAGCCTAAACCTAGAGGTAACATCTGAACATGAGAGGAATTTATCAAGTCAAGAGAAGATGATGGTGAAGGAGGTTTCAACTAAATAAAGTTTTTACTATAAATATTTATATAAATATAGTTTTAAGAGGCCAAATTAACCTATAACTTGAAAGTGACCTATAATGTGTTGATGATAGTGAGAGGATGCATGGTATCAAAGCAAAAATGAGTGCACTCACATATTAAATGGTCTTAGTGACCTTAGGAGAAATTAAAAGTGAAGACAAATTGATCAAATACATATCAAAACCTATAGGAATCCCTTTTTATTTCCCTAATTTACACCTATAATTTAAATTAAGGACTGCAGACTAGCCTAGGCTAATGAAGGATGCAAGTTTGGTTGGAGGATAGAGGTATAATATGGATGACCATGTATCAATCAATCTGATAGTGATGATATAACACTTCATTTTATTCTTTTAGATAATTAAAAATATATAAGGTTGAGAAAATTGGTTCAAAACCTCATACTTTGTCTAGGCTTCTAAACCCTACACATAATCAAACCTCTAGATTCTATTTTTGATAATTTGAGGTGTTGAGGGATCTAGAAGCATGGTATGGATTTGAAAATTGGTATAGAGTCTCATAATAATGTGAGAAATACCTATATGGTCTCATTTATGTCAAACTAATAGGTTAAGTATTCTCTATTTTGTCCCATATAGGAGGCACTCCTTAATCAATCTAACTTATAAACCTAGTACATTGATGGTGAAAAGATGAATCATAGAGACTTGAATGACTATAGGATGATGCATAGGATTTAATTTGATGTAAAAAAATGTTTAGAATTACCTATAGACACTATTAACACTCATAGGTGGTCATGTACTCAAAAACATAGTGTATGTCTATTAGGCCTAAGAACTAGGCATGAACGATCAGGCACCTAATGCCATTATTATGACCATATGATCTTCTAAATAAATTAATAATGAATATAGAATGGGTAAATTGGTATAAAATATTATTTTGACCTACTTATCACTCTCATAGGCTCCCTATCACTCAATTATCCTATACCATCACTTGTATAGATGAGTTTTTCTTTGCTTTCTATAGGATTTGAAGTGATTTGAAGGTGTAGAAGGGAATCAATACGTGAAATACATTATGAAAGGTGTATGTAGATGTATTTAAACTCCTCATACCATATTCTCACCTTAATTATGTATGAAAACTCATATACTAAATTTTTATTATAGGCAGTCTTGGACAAAATAGTGAGAAGCAATGTGACTACCTAAGTTGGAGATGAAGAGTGTGCTATTGAATCTTATTGAGGTATACCAAATGGAAAAAAATACAAAGAGGTTATGATGTTGTTTCTCACATATTTTTAATTAATTCTATTGAACACCTAAAGGTCACCCTAGTGACAAGTGTGAAAATTTAGGCCTAGAAGGTTAGTGAGTAACTACAAGAAAGTGAATGATAATTAGCAAGGAGAAGGTCATAAATTGAGGGATGTATAATGACTTCAAAAATATTGTTTCCATATTATTAGTTTAGGGTACATGTGTCAATTAACTTTAAGGTATTTCTAGGAAGTTAAGTGAAATATTCATCAAGATAATAGTTTTAAGGACAATAAAGTGTCCTTATGCCAATTCTAAAATATCCACAACTGGTATGGTGAAGCCCTTCTAGTTTGACATCTTGTTTTGACTTGAATAAAGTTTACTCAAGATGGTTTAGTCTCTAAAACTATTTATTAAGTATGTCAATTAGTCCATTTGGATGACAAGTGATGATGAGTGTTTCTCCTTGCTTCCATTATTCTCTTATATGTATTATGTAAGTAATACTTTTTCTAATAGGTATAATGAAGTGTAACAATTTGTTAGGTGTTATTTGAAGTGTGAAGAGAGATTATTAGTGTCTAATATTATACCTCATATTCAACCACCTTTGGAAATGCATATCAATTTACCTAATTTAGAAACACTTATGCTAGAACCTTGAGTTGTGATCAATTTTTACAGCTTGCATTATTAGTGAAAATGCAAGTATGTTTGTCGATATATCCTTGGTGTATCAACTTCATTAGTTTAGGTTAATATTATGTTTCATTCTTCCCTTTTCACCTTAAACAGTGATTAGTCTAGTGTAGTGTGTGAGCCTAAATAAATAGATCAAGGGAACTAGCCCATAATCTAGAGATCTATCTATTGTAGAAACTTGCCTATATGTTGAGATAGTTCCATGTTATCCCAAATTTTATAAGGTCTAATTGAATTATTTAGGGTGAAAATTTGATCTATAAAATTTCTATCATGCCTAGTGGGACATGAATTCTAAGAAGCTTGCTCAAGGTGAATGTTGGTCTTGATAATAAGAGGTTATAATAGTCCATAACCTATAGTATCTGGCAACTTCAATAATTGATTTTTGGTGGAGGACCAATAAATTATTTCATGCCTAAGGTAAACACAATATCTCTTACTAAAGGCATTATTTTTTATTTCTAGGAGATTCATCATTATTTATATAAAGCAAACATATTACTTAACACCCATCCTTACCCAAGGAGATCATACCTTGGTCATAAACCTATTAGAATTTTTTTGATTGGTGTAATCTTGTAAAGTCCCAAAGAAACCATGGCAATGAACTTACCTTTTGTTGACATCAATAGATATAATCCTCTAAGACATTACCATTATGATGAAATTTTCATATCTACCCTCAAAAGTGTCCCTTTTTTATATTTGTGAGACTTCAATTAACCCTATTGAACATATTAGACACATTTCTAACTTCTAAAATATACACCACATAATTGAAGAGAACATAACAATTAGGTTTTTGGTTACCTTTTTCAAATGGAAAGCTCTTGATTGGTATGGTACTTTGGCCCTTGAATTTATCACCACATGCGATGATTTGGGTGATGATGTAAAGAAAAGGTTTGAGGACAATAATACCAACTTGTAATTAACTAGGTAGCTAACCAATATAAGGAGAGAACCTAAAGAAGATATTCAATACTTTAATACAAGATTTTAGAAGACATGGGATAAAAACCCAATCTTGGTAAGACCTACTTCACATCATTGTTTCTTCTTTTATCTTAAGGATTTTTATAGTGATATTTATATGATGGTACAATCTATTAGAGGGAACACATTGCATAATGCCTATGAAGTGGCTATTAGGGATAATAATTATTTGATTTAGGATGGGAAGATTTCCTTAAGATCCCCTATGCTTTTATTTCCTAATTTTCAAAACCCTACATCTATTATTTCTCTCATTCCTATACTAAAACATAAATGTGTTTCTCCTACTCAACCAAGAAAATCTAATGGGTAGAAAGAATGATGAATATTGAATAAGAGATATTAGGTCTCAAGAGGATTATAAAATAACACCATGTCAGTGCTTTCCAAAGGAATTACCAACACAGTTAATCCTAACCAAACTATCAATGAAATATACCACCCTTTCATAGTCATCCTCAAGGCCAATGTCATCTATTTCAATCAAATTCATATAATGGATATAATCCCAATAATCCCTCCACCTCAAAAGAATTAGTTCCTACTAAAAATAACCTTGCCCAAGATCATGATGGTCAACCTTCATGGGATCAATCTCATGATCCAAATGCCTATGCCAATGAGTCCTTCAATCAATATTTCATTGAAAATTCAGTAATAATTCCATCCATGACTCAAGATGAGGTACCTAATAGAGGAGAACAATGGAAAGAGTGCTCAAGTGAGGTTAACCTTAGTCAATTGGGATTGAGATGATTCATGTGCTATGAATAACCAAGGGTATTTAAGAAATGATTCAAGTCCTATAGCTACAAACACAAGGGAAAAGAGGAAGGAAATTGAAGAGGTTCAATGGGTTAGTAATGGTTCATCAATGAGTGTTAAAACATCCTAAAGGGTAGGTATGTCCAATGCAGTCCCAAATGCATAGTTAGACTAAATAATTAAAAATGATATGAGTGATTTCACACCTCAAAATTATCATGGTATAGGCAACATTATTCTAACTAGTGGACAAGCTAAGGTTAGTGTCTCTTTCACTAACATTGTATAATAAATGAAGAACGCTCATGTGAATGTATCAATGTGGGATATACTTGAAATACTTAGAAAAGTATACCTACTCCAAGAAAAACTATCCAAACTCAGTTTAGAAACAAAGCAACCTAGTGGGAAAGAGGCATCTTTGACAAATAAATTGAAGCCTAGTGAGGGATAATAAAAAAAAGTTGATAAAGTTGAAAAACCTCCTTCATGCTATATCTCTATCATCATTGAAGATACTTTGGTTCATAAATTTTTGATTGATAGTGGAGAAAGTACTTGTGTCATGGCCAAGTAAGTACCTTATAAGTTAAACTTGAAGCATGAGCCTCATTTAAAAGGATTACTACAACTGGATGGGCCAATTTTCAAGAACATTGGCATAATCAAAGGTTTTCAACTTGTTTTTCATGCTTGTATTACTTTCACCATTCTCAGTATGTTGTGGTTGTATATGTGCCACCTCATTTTTCCATTTGCTTATCAAGAGACTTTACTGCTAAGATTAGAGGATATCTAAATTTAGATTTGTCTTATATGGCATTTAGGACTAGGTATGGTGCTAAAGTGTCAATAAAGTCTAAACCTCTATCTAGTTTTCATGTAGAGACATATGTGCCTTATACATCTAACATGAATTAATATTTATCAATGATGAAGAAGATCATCCTAGTGATCAAGAACCTCTAAAAATTCTTGATGGAATAGCTAAATTGTACCTTGATGAATGTGAAGCTAAGAAATATGGATTTGAATAAATTTGTCTTGGTACATACATCCTCCATGAAGAATGTGATAGATCTCTTAAGGTAAATTTTGATGACACTCTAGAACAAGTTACATGGGGAAACTATATTTTACACATGGATGATGATGATGTTCATATCCTAATTTCATGATAGTCCTACTGAGAATTCATTTTTTTCTTACCAAAGAAGAGAACACTCATGAGCATGAACCTCAAGAAAAAACATATGATATGTGGTAAAAATTCAATGCCATAATGTAGGAGTTTGAGGTGGTTAGCATGTATGTAACTCTTAAAAATGAATACAAACATGATGATGAGGTTAATCATGTATCTAATGAGAAGAAATAATCAACCTTGATGACTCCTAATAGTAAACATATCATGATTAAAACACATTTGAAGCTAGAATGGCTTTGATGACTCCCAATGATCAGATTGAGGAGTGTCAAGTGGCCATGACAAAGTTAAAGAAAGTTTAAAAGTTAAAAAAGCCTTCAAGATAGCTATATGGTGTGTTAATGATAGCTCCAAGTGATAAATTTATAGTTATTGGAGGCTCCAATAATGGTAAGCCATTTTATTATCTCCATAAGCAAGTTTTCATTGACAAACATTCATTTTATGATGATTTTTTTTTATGGATCAGCGGTGATTCTAGAAGTATTATATTTTAAAATGGTTGAAGAAATGAAATAAGTTGTCTTTAACCTCAAGTGTTTTGAGGTATTGTACATATTTGGATAGATGTGTTATTTCCTTTGATATTTTTGTGTCTTTTCCCTAAGTGCTTAGTGAGCACAAGTGTGTGTCTTGGTGTCTTGTTTTGTGATTGTTTATTATTATGTTTGGTATGAGTTTGGATTATTTTTATAGGTATATCAATGTTAATTTTATTATATTGGTGACTCTATTTCCCAAGGACAGGAGAAGGTAACTAGTCCTTATCATAGTAGGCATGTTACCCCCTAGAAATTACCAAAATACTGACTAAATTTTACCATAGGTCAGATTAAGTTAACCCCCCTACATATTCAAACTTTTCGTAAAACTATTATAGGTTTGAAAAGATCAAAATGGTCCTAAGTGAGGTCAAATTATCTCTCGAGGGTCATAAAATATGTTTTAATCTTTTGTCATATTTATTCTTCTTTATTAATAACTATTTATACCACCTTTTGGTCATTCTAAGGGAATTATATAGTCTTACACAAAAGTAAAAATGTGTTAATAAAAAATGTAATTAAATTACTATTATAAAATGTCAAAGGAGGCTTTAAATCTAATATGTATTAGGTTCAATGTAAGAAAGAATAAGATCATCTGTAAAAGGTTAGTTTTAAATAGTTATACAGATTGAAGTGACTCATATGACATATGCAAAGGATTTAGGGAAGTGTCTTTAGATCCCATAAGGTAATTTCTAGGATCATATGGATTCAACATATCTAAAATTTTCAAAAACCATTTTCTCTCTCCTATCGCTCTCTTGAGAAGGTCAAGAAGAGTCACCAATTTTTACTTGTTATGGATAGGAGAAGAAGAGTTAGAGTTAGTGAGCTTTATGGATGTTAGGGGTCTTGTACTTCCATTTCATTGTCATAGTTTTAATATTTATGGTTTTACTATATTAATAATAATTATATGGTTAGCACTTCCAAATTTCCTATGCATTCCCTACATCTCGATTTTCTTCATCTAGTTGCAATCTTTGAAATTGGTCTATGTGAATGAAGTGATGTATATAATATTATAGATCATTTTATTACTTTTAATGCTGGATTAAATTGTTTGGCACATGTGGACATGAAGGGATAGGAAGAATAAATCTCATGTGCTAGAAATGAACACCAATGGTCTACAAAACAATGTTTTGATAGTTGTAGGTGAAGATGTGAAATCTAAATTTCAAAAAAAAACTTAAAATGAATACCCTCATAATGAAATGTGATTTATAACCTTAGTTTATCATACAAGAAAATATATTTTGAGGTCATAATGGACCTATATCCTCATTATCTTGTATAGGAAGAATGCATATTGAGTATGTATATCTTAAAGGTTGAAGGTGTTAATGATTTGAAGAGATAAAAGTTGTACATTCTGAGATCTATAATATATCTCCATCACCTTTAGGATGTATAATATACTTTGTCAATTCAATAAGAGGGATATGTATTAAAAATCATGATATCACTATGTACAACCAAACCTAGATGCAATCTATAGAGATGAAGAAAGTTACAATGAGAAATATTAACTTAAATTATTTGAAAAGGATTCTTCTCATACACAATATTATATGTTAATGAAGGTATATGAGGTCTTTGTAAACCTAAATACTTCATTCTTATAGCCTAGACCTAGACATAACATCTGAATATGAGAGGAAGTTGTCAATTCAAGAGAAGATGATGGTGAGTGAGGTTTCAACTCAATCAATGTTTTATGAGAAACATTTAGATAATTAGTGTTAACAAGCCAAATTAACCTAGAACTTACAAGTGACCTTTAATGTATTAATGATAATGGGATGATGCATGATATCAAGGAAAAAATGAGCTCACCCATGTATGAAATGGTCCTAGTGACCTCAAGAGAAATTTAAAGTGAAAATACAATGCTCAAATAAATATCACCACCTAGAGGAATCCCTTTTGATTTCCTTAATTTCTGCCTATAGTTTGAAGTGAGGACTATAAACTAGCCTAAGATAATGAAGGATGCAAATTTGGTTAGAGGATAGAGGTATAAAATGGATGACCACATATAAATCCCTTTCATAGTGATGATATCATGCTTTATGTGATTCTCAAAGACAAGGATAAATATATAAGGTTGAGAAAACTGGTTCAAAACCCCATACTCAGTTTAGGCTTATAAACCCTACACATAGTCACACCTCTAGAAGTTAGTTGTGAGAATTTGAGGTGTTGGATATATAAGCATGGTATAGATTTGAAAATTAGTATGGAGTGTCATAATAACATGATAAATACCTCCATGGTCTCATTTGTGTCAAACTAATAGGGTAAGTTTTCTCCATTTTTTCTCAGATAGGAGGCACTCCATAGTCAATCCAACCTATAGACCTAGTGTATTGATGGTGAAAATATGAATGGTAGAACCTTGAATGAATATAAGATTATTTTTAGGGTTGAATTTTATGTAATTTTTTTTTTAAAACACCTATATCCACTAGGATCACTTAGAAGTGATCACATACTCAAAAACACAGTCTATGCCTACTAGGCCTAAAAACTAGGCATGAACCATCAGGTGCCTAATGTCACTCTTATGACCATATGATATTCAAAAGTAATTTTATAACCATCATGAGAGATTTTATGATTTATTGGACGTAGTGATTTGAAAATAATAACTTAGAACTGGTCATTTTGGCCTAATTTTGTCTTAGAGGTGTCCATAATGCATGGTAAAAGCTTGAGAGCCAATTTCATTCAATCATATCTATACAAAAAATGTACATATGGTCCCATGAAATTAGGTATAGTTTATTTGGGTCATATAATATAACTCAATGTCTTTAGTTTTAAGGTTAATGGCTTAACCTTTCTAAATCATTTTTAATAACCTAAATAACCTAAAACCCTCCTAAAACTGCCATAAGAGACTGATAAGAAAGATATGAATAATAATTCATATATAATGGTTAAATTGGCATAAATGATGATTTTTACCTACTTTTCACTCTCCAAATATCCATACTACTCAATTTTTTTATACCATCACTTATACATATGAGTGAAATTCTATGTTTTCTATAGGATTTGAAGTGATTTGAAGGTGAATAAGGGAATCAATAGGTGAAAGCCATTATGTAAGGTGTATGGATATGTATTTAAAATATTTATACCACATTATCACCTTAGTTATGCATGAAAACCTCTATGCTAAAGTGGTTATTTCAGGCAATCTTGGATAAAATAGTGAGAAGCAATGTGAGTACCTAAGTTGGAGATAAGGAGTGTGATATTAAATATTATTAAGGTGTACCTAATAGAATAAAAGACAAATAGGTTAGGATGATGTTTCTCACATAATTTAAATGATTTATTCTAAATACCTATAGGTCACCTCAGTGACAAGTGTGAAAATTTAGGCCTAGAATGCTAGTGAGTAACTACAAGAAAGTGAATGACAATTGGCAAGGAGAAGGTCATCAGTTGAGGGGTGTATAATGACTTCACAATTGCTTTTCCATATTCTCAAGATAGGTTACATGTGTCAATTAATTCAAAGGTATTTATAGGAATTTAAGTAAAATCTTCATCAAGATATAAATTTCAAGAAGGATAATGAAGTGTGTTTCTATCAATTTTTTATTTTTCTTAATTTGGAATTGAAATAAACTAAGTAATATGTTATGGTAGAAATACCTAGTTGATTTTACATGTGTAATATAGATGGCTATGAATATATCCTCTTTGTCTTAGGAGGATTACTTGAAAATAATAAAGCACTAAAGAAAACTTGTTTATCAGACAAGTAGTTGGGTGGATTGCCTAGCGATAGCTAGATTTTTGAAGCGAGAACTTCTTAGGAGGCTATAAATCCACCATTTTAAACAAGTTGGTGTTGAAAGAAATGATTGATAATAAATATATAATATCATGAAAGTAATAAATATAAATAAATAATTACTTTACACATATATGCTAATGTCCTAACAAGATAACATCAAGTTAAATGCTAAAATGCTAAGAAATATGGTAAATGGTCAAGAAGGTTAAGAAGGTAAATGGTAAATGGTAGATGGTAAATTTGGTATAGGTAGATGGTTGAGGGTAAATAGATAAATTTATTTAGGGTTGGTAAGTGGTAAAGGGTCAAAGTTAATAGGTCAAGAAGATAAGAAATGAAGAGGTTAAAAGGTAAAGGTTTAGAGGTCAAGAAAAGAAGAAGGTAAGGGGTTGCGGTTTAGAGGTCAATAAAAGAATAAGACCAAGGGGTTGTGGTTTAGAGGTTAATAAGAAATAGGTCAAGGGGTGAAGAAATATAAATTATTAAATTGACATGATATACCTCATGCTTGAAGATGGTTGATGTTGATTTGATGTTAAAGATGGCTTGTAATTCTAATAGAGTCTAGGTAGCTCAAGCTCTTTTCCTCTAAGATGAATGACCTCCTTGAAAAGTGATCACAACTTTAAATATGAATTCTTCCAACCAAACTAAAACCTAAATGGATGAAATGGGGTGGTGATATTTATAAAATTTCATGCCAATAAACATGACAAAGGGTGGATAGTGGAAATGTGGCAGCATTTTCCAAGTAGGTGCATAAGTGGGTTAAGGGGATAAGGGCAGTGGGATTTCCACTTCAAAAAGTGTGTATTTTAATTTGATAATGTGCCTCCCACTTTTAAAATGTTTCCAAAATAAGTGTAAATAATTCCCATGGACCCAAATGAGTCCAAAAAACTTTCCACCACATTCTTCTATCTTTTGCTAAGCACTTAAGAAGGTGCCCCATGAATTTTTTCACCATTTCCCCCATGGATGGGAAAATTAGTCAAGGGATAAGGGTGGTTGGAATCCCACTTTTATACTGGATCTCCTAATTGGTTGGTGTATCTCCCACATTACTAATGGGTATAAAATGGGTGGAGATAATACCCATTTATCCTTTCCAAAGCACCCAACAAGTGGGAATTCCTATTTAGACACCACTTTAATGCATGAAGACAAAATATGATGTTTAATGATGTTCCCTTAAGGATAAATTCAGCATACTTTGAAAGGGGGCCCTTATGATGACTAATGATGTCATTAATCACCTCTGGCAAGGGTCCCAAGTGGGGTATTATTTCCCACTTCAAGCCACCTCACTTCTAAGCCATGTCACTTGCCATATTACTATTGAGTCACCTACCCTATCATGTATCATGTCACCATGAATAGTGTCATGCCATGTAATCATGAATAGTGGCATGCCATGTCATTATAAATAGTGCTAGTGAATAGTGATAGTGAATACTACTATAGAATAGTGCCTTGGAATAATGTTTCAAATAGTACATTTAAATAGTACTTTTTGAATAGTGATAGGTAAATAGTGACTTGGTTAAGTTAAAAGTGGTTGGGTTAAAGGTTAGATAGGTTTAGATGGTCCCTAGGGGGTCTTGAGGCATTCAAACATCTATAACTACTTGTGCATAGTTATCTAGTGTATATATTTTGCTCCTTTTTATTATGTGGATTTTAATTAACAAGCTTCAAAACAAAAAAGAATTGCTTGGTTGAAGGTTAGGTTTCCCTAAGTATGGGAGGAGGTGTTCTCCCTAAAATTGGGAGGAAATGAGGGAATGTGAAATCGAGTGTAGCTTTGATAAGTGGTTGATGGTGAGTCATGTAGTTGGTTATAAAAGGGTTGGGTATTTGAAACACAAACATGCACACAAAATGTGACTAAGTATGATAGCCAAGATCAAACATAAACTAAAGTTTCCAATGTTAGTAACAATAAGGTTCAATTTTAAGAGACAAGTGACCAATGTACCATGTGACCACAACTACAACTAGGTATACTTATTAGTCTCTTAGATAAGGTTGGTGTTTCCACAAGTATCCAAGTTAGGAATTTCTCCCTTGAAAAACATAAATGGTCTACTTGGGCACCAGGTGGTATAAATTTAAATGGTCAACATGGCAATGTTGGTTGGTGTGGTTAAAAGGGACAAGGCATGATTATCATAAAGTATGTGAATAGTTTGGGGTCAAAAAATGAGCAATGTTTAAGGGGATGTGGTCAAATGGTTGGTTGGTTTAATAGGGTGCAAGTAGGGGTAGTTGAGCTAACTCCATATGTACTAGGCAAGGGGACACTACCTACATAGTTCCATAGATGTAATATCCAAGAATAAATTTATGCTAAATGTACTTCTCTAAGGGATGGTTAGTGGTGTTCAAATAGGTTTCCCCAATTTGTTGTACCATGGGCATTAGGATGGGTTGATGGAAAATGTTTTTAATATGGAGACTATGGGTTTTAGTGAAGGTGATGGTGAGTTTGTTTGGCTTAGATTGCTTTCAAAATGATGAGAGCATATAGAAAATGTACTCACATAATGGTGAGAGTAAGGGCAAGAGATCGATGAATAGTCACCATAATGATCCCACATTCCTTAGGATGAGAAAACATGGATGGGTAAGGGAGGATGAATAAGAGGTTAACATAATGATAATCACCATAAATGTCTTTCAATAGAGCTAAGCCAAATAAGAGATGCCTTCATGAGGAGGCTATGCCTTCTAAAATTGTGTGAGGGTATAAGTATAGTGATGGCATCTATCATTTTGAGTCAATTTTTAAAATATGGCAATCTATAAGGAGCTGCATAGTCTCTTTGGCAAAATTCCATCATCGCTACAAGTCAAGTTTTATGGTCAGTAGTGAAGTGATGAATTGTAAATATTTTTTTTGAAGGTTTTACAGATTTTATGTGGTAAAAAACTAGCATCTTTGTGAGTGATAGAGGATAGACTATGCCTAATTTAAGAGTTACATAACTAGTTCGGGCTAAAGGTATCCATGTCTATATCCTCTATCCCAATATCATAGAACCAATGACCTTAGGCTATACTATAAGGGGCCCTACCATTAGGGAGTTGTGTGACCTAGGATATTATATATACAACTAGATAAGATAGGGCAAAGGTGATAGTGATGCATAAGACTACCAAGCCTATGAGGGCTGAAAGATGTGAAACAATCAAAGACATTAAATGTAGATAAGATGACAAGGACATCAAGCATGAGTGATAAAAGGAAATCATGAAGGTGCATAACATCTTTATTAAGATGACCACTTGGATCGAGCATCCATGAAAAAAGTAAGTAGACATGACCATTTCAAGTGGTAAACTATGTAATATAATCAATGACATCATAATACCCACTTAATTGGTGGAATAGATAATCATGTCGGTGAGGAACAACACTCATGTATTATACTTAAAGAATCAAGTTAAGAACACATGTTTAATGTTAAGTCATTTGATTTTGTAGGTTGTTGATAGTACAAAGAACTACAAAAGGTTAAAGATGGCAAACAATGGGAATGAAGGTGGGGATGATCAACAACCCCCACAACTTGAGATAATCTATGTAGTAAGCATTTGTAAATTTTAGATAGTACAACATGTAATGGCAATGTTAGATGAACTATTGAACCAATAGTAAAGGGAAATGCACTGACAGCCTGAGCTTGAGCCCAAACTCAAACCACAATAGTAGTGAAGAAGGTAAGAATTCTATTGCACAAGATGTAGGGTTAGAGAACATCACCCTTGGCCAGTTAATGGATGGAATTCTCACTATCTGAGGGGATGTGAATTAAGGAAATGATAGGGTTTAACCCTGCAAGTAGAATAATTGGAATAAAGGGTGGCTAAGTAGGGTGAAAGACTTATAGTGGAATATGATTCCCATCTTATGGGGAGGAATGTGGAATAAGGGAACAAAATACACCCCTAGTGGTTGTTAACATGGGGAATGTTATTGAGAATATCTCAAAAAGGAATAAACAAAGAGGATGGTTTGACACAAATCTAAAGTCACTAGATAATTAGTGTAATGTCTAAGTAGGAAAACAAGGTATGGGCATAACTTAGGTGATGTGTATGTAATTTGATGACTTTTCATGTGTCATGTGACACCTCATAACCTAAATAAAATATTCCATAATATATGGTGTTGGATGATATGTTGTGTATGGTTATGTTGATAGTTATGATTATGCTATATTATTTATGGATTAAGCTTATGCCATGGTTGGGTAAACATTGATATATGCTTAGCTAGGCATGAAATGCTTGTGATATATGTTTATGCTTACTAGTTGTTTATGACACACATGGGTATGCATGTTTTGATTATGGTTGTTGTTATATTACTTAAGGTAAAACATATGAGGCAAGGAAACAAACAAAACTAGATGGTAATGTAAATAATATAATAAAGAGACAAATGCCATAATGAAAATGTCAACTAAGCATAATAGTATAAGAAGAGGGAATGATGATTGTTCTTTGACAAGGACTAAAAATAGACCTGAAGTGGGATTTGCCTTAATGAACATAATCCCTTCAAATGCTTTGCATGAGTGATCATTAGTGAGTTAAAAGGTGTCTTTGACCACATGATGTTAAGTAAGATCAAAAATCCCTTGTACATAGTGCAAAAGGGAGATGGGTGAAAATAGAACCCTATTACAAGATTAGCATGCCTCTTCTATAGGTGCCTAAAGAGGTATCTATAAACAAGTCTATGCCAAAATTGTGGAGATTAATCAATGTGTGAAGTCTACTTGTGAAATCTGATTGTGGATTTCACCTTGTTATGATACTAGAGAGATATTTGTGGATTTCAAGATTTGTTTTCTTTTATTTTGATTTTGAGAATGGGTATTTTTTTTGTATTGTTATATATGGGAAGCTGATCAATGTGGGAAGCTTATAAGAAATTACTATGCTTTTTTTAACAAATGCTTTACTTAGTCATACTTTAAGGGAGTGGTCTTAGTTTATGTTCTTTGTTTGATTTTCTTAATATATGTCCTTTAAGGGATAAATCTACTTTATATTTGGAAATTTCAAATAAATTTTCAACAACTATCTTTCAAGGGAGTAGTCTATGAATGCTAAGAATGACTCATGATTGCTAATTATAGGAATTTTATTATTTTTCTTTAATTTTTATTGACATATACCTGCTTAGGTTGACTTAGTGGTTCACCTTTATGAAGGAAAAGCTAGAAACACAAGAAGGTAGACTAGGTGTGAAAATATTTAGGTGAAAATGATCATGGGGTTCCATCTTGAAAAGGGGTAGAAAGTATGATGACAACATTGCCATGGGTAGATTCATGATACCTATTATTTAAGATAAGGTTATATTGGTCATAACTAATCACATGATTCAATTTTAATCAATTGACCCTAAAATAGAGAGATGAATGTATGTGGATAGAAAGGAATGATCTTAAGTTAAAAAAAGGTATACTTAATCCTTCTTAACATTGAGGGGCTTAGGTTCTAGGTGGCCTTCAAAAAAAGATAACTAGTAAGATTCTGACTTATACTTGTGGATTATGATATAAGGTCCAAGCCAATTAAAAACAAACTTTCCCCACATGCTTTTCTCCATATTGGTGAAATTCTAATTTTTCTTTAGGATGAGGTCTCTGATATTGAATTCTCACACTTTAAAGTGAGGTTGGTTAGGTGATGTTTTGATGGAGAAGGGTAATCTCCAATGGTTTGATGGGAGAAGGTGAATCCCAAAATAGATTGGATGGTGTACAAATGGGTTGCCCCAATTTGGTAAACCACTTGGTTTAGGTTGGGTTGATAGAGAAGGTACCCTCTAGATGTTAAGGGAGAAGAATAATCTCTAATAACTCAAGGTTGGTTGGTTGATAGTTTTAGTTGATAGGTTGAAGAAAAGATGCCAAGGGTTAGTTCAATTAATTGTTAAGGTATGGTTTGGTTTTAAAAATGGTCAAAGCCTTATGGAAGGAAAGTTCCCTTAGTTTTCTCTTTCCATGGATGTTAAAGGTGGGGAAAATATCCCAAAGTGAAGGTGTTTGTGGTTGGGTTCAGTTAGAAGGTTGAGGGTTTGAAGGGTATGTCCATAAAATGGACACTTTAGCTTTTTCATTATCCTTTTGTTGGGCCTAATTTTGAGAAACCATATAGATGGTGTGAATAGGAGGAAGTATTGGTTTAGATTGTTTATTTAATTCCTCCTCACTCTTAGGTGAAAGTGGGGGAGTAGGTGAGTGTTAGGTAGGTTGGATTGATGGTTAGGTTAGTAAGGGGTCCAAAAGAGGTTAAATTGATAACATATTATCCTCATCATAAAGATAGTGGATAATGGTTCATATAGACCTGTAATTCTCCATATCATGGCCAGGTATCCTATGGTAAGAGCACACATGGTGGTCATTATAGCATGATGGTTTTAGGCATAAAGAGTTTGATGGTGCCAAAATGTTTTATAGGTGGTAGGGTTAAGGATGAATTTTGAAATAACTTTTGTAAATAGTTGAATAAGATTTAAGCAAAGGTGTTGGAGGTGATAGGTTTTTGGTTTTAAGAGTGGGAGCCTTCTTGGAAGTAGACTTTACTATGAAATTTGTGGGTATAATAGTTTTGGTTTATTAGTTAGATTGGGATGGCTTGGTTAAGGGAGTTTCATCTGATAATAGATCATCCTCATTCCATAAACTATGGGAAAGTGTATGGAGATCTTTACAATTCTCTATGTCATTTCCAAGCATCCTATGATATGAATAGAGAAAACTATCATTAAACCATAATGGTTTAGGACATGAAGGGTCAAAAGTTTTTATAGGGTGAAAAGGTTTGATAGGTGGTAGGGTTAAGGAAGAGGTTTTAAAAAAAAATTGTAATATAGTTGAATAGGATTCAATCAAAGGCATTGGGGGTGATGGGTTTTTGGTTTTTAGAGTGGGAGCCTTCTTAGGAGTAGGCTTCACCCTAGAAGTTGTTGGTGGTGGAATGGTTTTAGTAAGTGGTTTTCGTTAGAGTTGTTTGGTTATGTTTGGTTTGGAGGTAGAAGATTTGGATGATGAAGGTTTAGAGGTAGGTGTAGGTAGAGTAAAATGAGAAGGTTTACTAGATTAGGAATAGGTAATTGTGGGAAGATTTACCTTATTGGTAGAAGGATGTGCTCATGGGATGGTAGAAGGACGGGTTCTTAAAATGGTAGGTAAAAAAGAAGGGGATGGTATGGGTCTAGTTCAATATGGTTTAAGAAGTTCCACCTTTTTGATATATTTAGTCAAAGTTTTATTTAGTGGAACTAATGGGGTTATGTCCAATTTCAAAGATGGGTGAGTTAGGCTAGGATTAGGAAGTATTCTTAGATTATTGATGGGTTTTGTTAAAGAGGTGTAGGGTGATTTAGAAATTTTAGGTGGAGGTGAGTTAGATGGTTCCCCTATGGTTTTGGAGGATGAAGTATCTAAGGATGGGGTTGAGGTAATAATAGGTTTGAGGGTGGATGTAAGTGAGGTTAAGGGTTCTTGTTCATTAAGGGAGCCTGAGATGGTGCCAAAATGTAGCTCTATCTAGATTGGGTTGAAAAGTAAACTCTAGACTTTAGACCAACCTAGAAAAAGGTTTATATATGAGATTGATTCATTGGTCATTGGTTTCAAATATTAAGCCCATAGGTTGAGGTAAGGTAATAGTTTCTTCACCTTTGTCTTGGGTGGAAGGTTATATGGTTTGGGAAGATGGTATCTCTATGGAAAAAATAGAGTAAATGATTTCATCTTTTGGAGTGGTTCCCAAAGAGGGAATAGTTGGTTCCATGGTAGGTAAGGAAGGTGTGGTGGTGTTGATTAGAAAAATGGATATAGTTACTTCCTTTGTTTGGATGTCCAAAGGAATTAGTTGTGATTCCACCACTTCAATAAGTGAAGTGGAAGAAGGTGTAGTTAAAGCAATGGTTTCCTCCTTTAGTATTTATGTCAAAGGAGAGGTGGGTAAGTCAATGGTCTCATCAATTAAAAGAGAGGATGTTTCTTCCTTTGTTTGGCTATCTAAAGGAATAGAATAATATTCCACCACTTCAATAAGTGGGGTGGAAAAAGTGGTAGTTGAAGTAGTGGTTTCTTCAACAATAGGTTCATCAATAACACTATTGATCATGTGCACCTCGCGATCATGAGATGATTATTTTTGGATATTATCATGGTTATTAGAAGGTGCATGGTTGGAAAAAGTGTTCCAAAAAATGTCTAATGATTGATTTGGAGGTGCATTGGGATTATCTAATGCTAGTTCACCCTTATCAATTAAATTTTGGAAAATAGTTTTAAAGGTGTTACACCTAATAATGTCATATCCAGTAACATGATGGGAGGCACATAGATAATTTTCACTATAACAATAAAGTATGGGGTGAGAGGAATAAAATTGGGGGGGTTTGATAGGAGTAAGTTTGATAAGGTTATCTTTAAGTAGTTTATCCAAAGCTGAAGCATATAACTCTCCTACAGGAGTATATTATCTTGGGGTGGCTCAATTTAGGTTGTAAGTCTGTTGGTTTGATAGGTTGGAGTTGGATTTATTAGGTTGGTTGATAATTGGAGGTGGAGTGGGTTTGAGGACAATCATGTTTATAGTTGTCTCTTTTTAGCCATTGGGATGGTTGGATGGGTTGGTAGTTTTGGTTGAAGAAGGGTCATTGGATTTAAAGCTATAATTTTTATTTCTTAGTTTCAATGTCCCTTCATTAATGGATCTAATTTCAAGTTTATGTGCCAAGGTAAAAGACTCATAAAATATTCTAAAAGTCTAAACTTGAAGAGTAGGATTAATATGTTCAAAACAAGATCGAGAGAAGAGTTCAACTAATTCAGGTTGGGTCAAGGAGAAAGAAAGTTGGTTAATGAGACCTCTCCATCTAGATACAAAATTGGCAATTGATTCATCATAAAATTTCCTAATGGAGTAAAGTTAGGTAATATAAAACTTTTTAGATATATTGACTGAAAAGTGATCTAGAAAGATTTGGTCAAGTTGGGCAAAGCAGAAGATGGAGTGTTTGATGAGAGCATTATACCAATCAAAGGATGGTCTAGATAGAGACATAGGGAAGGTATGAAAGAGAATATAATCATCATATTAAATTTGATATCAATAATGGTGAAATGATCTTAAGTGCTGTTGGGGGTCCTCCTTGCTTTAGAATTGGGAAAACTTAGGTAGTTCCCATTGAGGAGGATAAGGTCAGATAGGGACAGATGGGATGATAGGTTCATTACAAAATTGTTCATAAGATAAATGGTTATGAGCCCTATTGTCATCAAATTGTGAACCCTAGGGCACTATATTCAAGCTCCTAAAATTTTATGCAACATTGAATCATCTCTCAATTTATGGGGACTTAAAGAAGAGATGAATCTCCAGATTATAAGGACTAGCTCCCTAGATTTTTATATGAATGTCTATCACCTAATATAATGATTGTTTATGAAAATAGTTATAATCTCGAATAAAATGGAAACTAAACTAAATAAGTGATCCAAAAAGACATATCCCAATGACTATTAGACTTATACTAATCAACATTGCTTTTCAAGATCAATACTATGCATTGAAGGATCCTAACATAGTGTTTTAATGTGAAGGAAACATACTTAGGAAAATCAACAAGATAACTAAAATAGGTGAATATTTCACACCATATATATAATTTCATACTTTAATAAGATCCTAGTACATTCAACACACTTCACATGACCTATTAAAATTAGAACTCTTGATTAAACATGAAGGATAAAGGGAGTAAGGATGATACTATCACTTTGCTCCACTATACATCACTCACACACTTAGACAAAATGTTCACAAATTATAATTAGAATTTTATTCAATGTTAAAATAAAAATTGTAATGCCATATTATCAGGGCTTCACCATACCAACTATGGTCTCTTTTATAATGGCCAAAATGGCTCAATTTATAAAACTTGGGAGAAGAGAGAGAGAAGAGAAGTTAAAAAATCACAAGGAAAAGTGTCCAAAAGATGAAATTATGAAATTAGTTACAATTCATGTGGGTGAATATATTGGGTGAGACATGTGATCTAAGGAGCTACAAGTGTCATTTCTAATCATCCAAAACCTATAAAGTAGTCAAGAAACTCCTTTTACATAGAAAATTGCCCCTCATGATTAGCCTTCCAAAACTAACTTATCATTGTAATTGACCAATTATAATGATGTATTTGAGTGATAAGGGTTACTAAAAATGCTTCACATGCATTTTATAGGTTATTGATCATCCCTATCATTCTGGCCATGCACCATCATTCAAGATAGTCCCAAAATGAGCTCTCTCCATGCACCTTTTACACTTGGCACCTAAACATTTCCAAATTATTTATTTTTATATATTAATAAGGGTTAATTACACTTTTAAATTTTTTCCATATCATTAGTTTCAATAAACTATCCTTAAAAGGCTTTCCAAATTGAAATTCACCACTTTCTCCAAAGTATTCACTATCTACCCACTAGACTAGATAAAATGAAAGAGATGGAAAATAGGATTATGAGATTATAAACTTGATGAAATGAGCATTAGAAATTATATAAAGTCTAAAACTATCCCAAAAAATTGATTTGGCTTCTTTAAAGTTATCCATGCCTGCAAAACACATAAAAAGGTCAAAAATAGCCTTGTTCTAGCCTATTTCATACATACCCATACAAAAAAATTGCATTGAAGGGTGCTTGAGAGAGTCATTTGAAATTTAAATTTTTTTATTAGAATCTCCACTTCATATTCATGATTAATTTTCAATCTCTTCCCAATCGAGTCCTTGAGAAGGGTTTGCAAGGGTTTTGAGGTGGTTTTCATTCTTAACATTCATTAAAAGACATAGAACATTATAAATATGATAAAATTACACTTATGGATTCTAAAGGACCCCATTAAACTTATTTTAATGTCTAAATTTCCCATGCAAAGGCTCGTGAAAGATATGAGCATTCCAAGATGGCCATTCGAGTCATTTTCAAGAATTTTGTAGGGTCTAAGCACATTCTAGGCCAAAAGATGAATTCTTAGTGGATATCATACAAACCAAAATATTAATAACCTTTTAAACTTCCATATAAAAATTCTATAGTCCCTATAACAACTCGCTAAGGGTTTAGAATGAATCTAACGCATATTTTTGAAACATGTCTAGGCCTTTCCAACTTGGTATGTCTAGACCTTTGAAACAAATGACCATTATTGACACTTACCATGAACTAATATATATTTAACACATAATTTTAACCCCCATGTATTTTATACAAAACACTAAAAGTCTTGGAAAGGTCTAGAAGTTGAAATGGTTGTGCATTTGGCACTAAATGTACATGTTTCATCATTAGGTCTACCTATAGACCTTCTAGTCTAGATCACCTTACTTGCATTAAAAACTCATATACCTATTTATCATGTTTATCCATGTTTCCCCCATATATTAAAACCTTATTTAATTATTAATTGATCTTTGGTTCACCATTCCTCACTTTTCCCCAAAAGCCATTCTTGTGCATGAAGGAAGCAACTTACCTCTGAGACAAAATAGAGAGTATTAGACTTATTTGTTTGTAAAAATTGAATAATTATGAGGATTAACAAGGTATTAATTACTAAATTTACCAAATTATTTTTTTTGGTTCCATGTTTAGGTGGTATAACCATCTCAATCTTCTAAAAAAATGGATAAAAACACCTATTTTTTGCATATTCTTGCTCAAACCTCCTCATGGATGCTCCTTTCAAAATATTTTCATGAATAAAAGTTGATTATACATGTTTTACACCCTCATTTAATTCTTATTGAACATATTAATCCATCCAAAACCTTTCTCCTAAGTGGAATCTCTATACTCACCCCTTAAACCAATGGTTTCCCTAACCTGCCTATACGAACTGAGTCCTTTTCACTAAGAGAAAAGGGTCCTTGGGCATATTGAGAGTGTATTTGGAATATAATTACATTAATTTATCATGGTGAATAATATTAAACTTATTCAAATTCCCCCTTCCTTCATAGGTATCCAAGCTTTCACCTTATTCCTTCCAAGCTAGGACCCTGCCTAACTGTAACAGTGAACATGGGTGTTTTCTTTGAGGATACCTCTATTTGGAGATCCTATCAAGGTTTCAAGACATTATATATCTTATTTTACCCTATTATTATGATAATTTTATGTCATTATTTTTATATAACATCTTATCATTTTAAGGCTTCCAATTGTTCACTATCCTCTATAGACTGAGACACCCTTCAGACCCTACTTGTAGATGATTTTAGGTGGTCATAGGCATGATATTGGTCTTGATTGATGATTTATAAACTTATTTAGGTATTTAAATCCATTATTCCTTTAAATTTACACTTACTAAGCCTAAAAGTTCTTTAAAACTTCTTCAAAGTCCGTAATCTCACTCCACTGCCTATTTTAGCTACAAGTGACTATGTTTCATTCATTTTAAGCCTATCTGTAGGTTGACTTAGATAAACATGGACTTGGTCGAGGTGTATAGTATGGAATATATATATTTATTTTATAATAAACCATAAAATATCTTTTTTTTATGATAACACTTGTTTCACAAGTTTTAATCCTTTCTACCTGTAGGTGTCCTCTCACAAGCCTGTGTACAGATATAGGAGAATGCTTAAGGGGTCAAAACATCAAATTCAATTTCTCCCATGACATTTTATCTTATGGTAATAATTTTAACCAATTTTAATGTTATATATTTATGTATTAGTCTAGGAATTACTTTATGAATTGCAAGTTCACCTTTTCACCAATTTCTTGTAAGTTTCACTCTCAAAATTTAGTGGATTTGAGGGCACTTTTAGGTATTCAAAAGACCACCATCCATTTTTAATTATCCTTCAAAACTTTTAAAATTAATTTTCATATGATAGGGATATAATATAATTCAAGGTATACACCTTAAAATCTCATATAAACATGTTATATGATATCTCGTAGGCCTCCCTCTGCAACTTTTAGGGATTACAGGCCTAAACATAGTCATCTCTTCTTCAAATGATTATTTACCACCAAGTAGATACCAAAGGGGTTTCTAAAATTATACCATTATCTCATAACCTCCAAGGCATAATTATATTCCTCTAATCATCATCATGATGTCATCAGGGTTGTGAGTGAGTGCCTTAAGCTGTATATGTAGATGGAAACTTGAAAGAGCATGAATTTGTAAGGGTAAGGTTATCTAGACACTTAAAATGTAATTTTTAACCTTAAATTTGGATAAAATCATCAATAATATTTGGAAAATAACTCAAAACAATCTCTTCAACATGAATGTCACCCTTCAATGCACCTATAGATGGAAAGAGTGGATTACGGATAACCCACATAAGCCTAAAAGAGGTATATGAATATATTAAGACTTATAAAATAAAAATAATAATGATAAATCTGTAGATAAATATTTAGTAACATAATAAAACATCAAATCCATCAAATCAAAGTAACATTTTTTGAAACTAGGTTAAAAGGAGACCACTCATGGTTGTACATGCATAAAAAACTACCTGGAGTGTTAACAATGGTTCATAAAGGAGGAGGCACCAATATGAAACTTATTTATATGAAATTTAATTGGAATAAGATTAATATCCACCCCCAATACCATTCTTCCCAACTCCACCTTTATGGTCCACACCAAGCATCACAAGTTGACCCTTTTTTTCTTGCCAAGATAAGAAGGAAGGAAAATGAGTTAAATATGGAATTTATGATGAAGTTTTTCATTAAAATCATGTAAATTGGTGATGGTAGGTTAAGATACACTCCACCCACGTTTTTAGTTGATGGTGGACTCAAGAAGTCTATACAAGTGCCTAAAAGCCCCTAAAATCAAGGAGAAACTACCATTTACTAAACATAACTACTTATTGGCTGAAAAATGATTGATATTGACATGATTATAACCTATTAAATGTTTAAACTCACCTTTGTGACAAATTTTATTGCATTAAAGTCTATACAAGTCATTAAATGGGCTAAAATGTGACCAAAAGGCCCCTTTTTGCATATGAGACATATCATATGACCAATTGATACATTGTAAACATATTAAAACATGTCAAGGACCACATTAGGAAATTTTAAACACAATTTTATCCTTTGAATAAATTTTACTAGGGTTGACCAACCTTTGAATTTAGTTGACTAGCCTAGTACAAAGAGGGTGAACTTCAACAAGGATTAGGGAGAGGATAAATAGGAAAATAGACCAAAATGACACCCTATAGGACACATGGGAACCTTATTAAAAATTTAAAAATAGTAGGGGTTGAATAAATTTTAATATAATTCAAATTGATTCAACAATCCCCTAAAAAAGATGATTCAATATTAGACATTTTATCCATCAACATCTTAACTAGATCTATTTGAAGTTGCAGATATCATAATTGGGTGGTAAGTTTAATTGAGGTTGGGTGGGTGTAATGTATGGATAAGAGATGTAAGGTTGAGAAGATACCACATATTGGTATGTGTTCATTAAAGGTTGGGATGATGTCACATATTGGTATGTGGGCATAAAAGGTTGGGTAGAAGGTGTTATGTATCCTTGAGGATTAGGAACATATTGGTATGACATCATAGGGGTTTGTTGAGGGATGGACATGGGTTGGTTTTTAGGTATGGTTAAAGTGGTATGTTGAAGTTGAGTGGTAGACCTTGTGCTAATGGGTGAAAGGGTATAAGGTATGGAAAGTACTAAACTTTGGAGTGGGGTAGAAATTGGTGGGTTGGTAGTAAAAAGAAGAAGGGTAGAAATAGGGGTAAAATTTACCCCTATGGTAGATGGGGTATAGGTAACAAGTGGTAAGGTTCCCCCTATATTGGAGGTTTTGGATCGTTTATGGGGTGTTTGGTTATTGGTTAGAATTTTGAATTAGGTTTCGGTGGTGGTAGTGGTTGGGATATTGATAGAAGAAGAGGATTCAATGATCAAAGGTTGGGTGGAGGTAACACCAACCATAAGAGGGGGAGGCATGCCATATGGTGGATCCATAAGAAAAAATGATGTGATAAAGGTATGATGAGCTATGGTGTTAAGGTAATTTTGAAGGGATAAAGGGTTATTGTCAAGTAATGTGGCAAAATCCACCTCACCTTCAACAACTATCTGAGGCATGGTAGGAGGGGGATAATGATGAGGATAACCCTCAACATCTGAAGTATACTCCATAGAGGAGGAGGAGGAAGAGGAAGGTGGTCCTTGGTTGGTCTAATTTCTCAACTACTATCTAATAAAGACAATGTGAGAAAATAGGAAAGAAATGATATGATCTCACACCTCAAACACAAAGCAAGAAAAGAAAAATATCAAAGAAATCAAAACATACACTAAGATGCATTAATTTTTAGAGTTTTAACTATCTCACTTTTGGCTTATTCCTTAGAAAGTGTGAAGAATAAAATTGGCTCATAGATCTAGTACTAGAAAGAAGTCTATGTTTGGTTTCAAGTTTTGTTTAAATGCTCAAGAAAGAAGTATGTATTGAATTTTAGTATATGGCTTGGTATTGGGGCCTCCCCCTCACTTCACACACCATAGCAATAAGAGTGTCAATTGATTAGCCAGTATATACTGATTTCCAAAGTTTATACTCAACTAGAGAGCTTAGTTATTTATCCCCTTGGTAATGACCTCAAAGTAGGATTGTTGGGAAAGGGTAAGGTTACCGCTAGGTGATGAAATCCTCAGCAGGCCTTACCTCAAGTGTGTTTGATGTTTATATTGGTGAAATTGGTTTGGTTTATGTGTGATAAAAGTGATGCTATGATTAATTCAGTTGACTATTTAAGTTATGTGAGCTAATAAACACAAGCAAACAATGGATGCAAAGTTAATTTTAATTATAAATAAAATTTTGATGTCTTTTCAAATGAATACAAAATAACTAAGATGCACCTAAAGGTGATATGATGATGTAAGTCCTAATCCTAGGTTGAATGATTTTTTATTTTTTAGAAATAAATTAAAAATGAAAATTTTAATTTTTCTAAGAAAGTGAAAGAGACTAGAACTTGCATTTTGGAAAGGAAGAAAGAACATTTAATTTTCAAACAATAATGCAACTAAATGAATCTTCTCTAATGCAACTAAATGTCTTATAACTATAAACCCAAGGAAAAGGTCAAGGGTCCCAATAGGCATGCCAAAATGTTTATATAAATTTCTTTCTTTTCTTAATTTGGAATGAAAATAAACTAATTAATATGATTTTGGTGTAGACACCTAAACCTGGCCACCAATGACCTCCAATCAAGGTTTTGGCCAATTTTCACCAAAATGTAGAATTTGGCCTAAAAATACTAAAACATGCTAAATGAGTTGAAATTGATATATTCAAGTGACAATTTTGGCTTGGGTATCATTAAATGGGGAAATGTAATTTATGGGTCAACTAACTTTGATCAAATCATTTCGAGTCAAAATGCCAATTTTACACCTGGGTGCCTTGGGTTTCTCTTTCCTATCAAATCTCTTACACAAGATGTGTGCCTTTGTTATTTGTTATTGACAACATCATAAATGAAATAATGAATATAATAGTGACTTCCAATTCTAATCCAATCAAATTTTGGACCAATAACAAGGCATTTTGATCAATTTGAGTAATTTTTGCACAAAGTACATAAACATGCTTAAGAGCTAATTAATCAAAATTAGAGCCTAATCAAGAATTCCATAGAAACTTGTTGAATAATTTGTGTTGGAAATGAATATTAAATATCTTCATCATTAGGTGACCTCATTTCTTGGGAAGACATCCCTAGGCCATAAATATCACAAATATCAAGATTTATGCCCTCCTTGCCTCTTAATTGTTCCTTTATCCCAAATATTGATGAACCTATTTATCAGTTTTAATTACATAATTAGATTAATATTTATCTACACATCTCAATAACAAGATGGATGGTTTAGGTTGATTTTAATTAATCTAAAAAATATATAAATAGAGAGTCCATGAACATCATTTCTAAGTTATTTTGATGCAAAGTTATTATGCTCAAATATCTTCAAAAGCTTAATTTGTGCAAAGCTATAATTCAGGATTGGTTTCAAAAGATTCATGAAACTAGTGTTACCATGCCAAATTGATTCCAATCCAAGCCAAGCCAAAATCCAAAGGTGACAAGTAGAGATGGAGGTAGACAAGTTTCCATTGCCAAGGAATTCATGAGCACAAAACTGAGCAAGCCACTATTACAAAGGCATTTGGAACATCCAAGGAAGGTGGAAGAATTCTTATGTTTTTCCTTACCTTTTAGTTTTATTTGTCCTTTTTTTTAATTACTAATCTCACCCTAGTAACTAAGCATGAAGATGTTATGTTAATGTGTTTTTTATTTGGTTTCATTCACTAACACAATACTAATCTCCTATTCTTAGTCAAATTCCTAGTTCACATTTGGTACAAATATCTAGTTGATTGTTCATGCATAACCCAGATGGTTGTGAAGAGATCCTCTTTGACTTTGGAGGATGACTTATAAATAATAAATAACTTTATTAGATGAGTAGTTGGGTGAATTTCCTAGTGATAGCTAGATCCTGAAGTGAGAGCTTCTTAGGAGGTTGTCAATCCACCATTTTAAAATAAGTTGATGTTGAAAGAAATGATTGATAATAAAGATAGCATATCATGAAAGTAATAGATATAAATAATTAAGTAATTTACACATATATTTTAATGTCCTAACAAGATAACATTAAGTTAAATGTTAAAATGCTATGAAATGTGGTAAATGGTCAAGATGGTCAAGAAGGTAAATGGTAGGTGGTCAAGTTAGTAGAGGTATATTGTCTAGGGTCAAGAGGTAAATTTAGTTGGTGTTGGTAAATGGTAAAGGGTAAAGGTTAATAGGTCAAGAATATAAGAAATGAAGAGGTTAACAGTTAAATGTTTAGAGGTCAAGAAAAGAAGAAGGCCAAGGGGTTAAGGTTTAGATGTCAAGAAAAGAAGAAGGTGAAGGGGTTATGGTTTAGTAGTCAAGAAAGAAGAGGTCAAGGGTTGAAGAAATTTAATTAATGAAATTGACATGATTGACCTCAAGTTTGAACATGGTTGATGTTTATTTTTTGTTGAAAATGGCTTGCAATTTTAGTAGATTCTGGCTAGCTCAAGCTCTTCTCCTCCATTATGAATAACCTCCTTGAAAAGTGACCACAACTTGTAAGATTAATGCATCCAGACAAATTCCAACCTAAATGGATGGAATGGGGGTTATATTTATATGATTTCATGCCAATAAACATGAGAAATAGTGGAATAGTTGAAATGTGGTGCCATTTTCTAATTGGTTGCATAAGTGGGTTAGGGGGATAAGGGTGGTAGGATTTCCACTTCACAAAGTGTGTCTTTCACTTTTTTAATGTGCCTCCCACTTTTCCAATGTATCCAAAATAAGTGTATATAATGTCCATGGACCAAAATTAATCCAAAATACTTTCCACCACCCTCTTCTCTCTTTTGCTAAGAACTTAAGAAGGTACACCATGAAATTTGGCACCATTTTCCCCATGGGTGGGTAAATGAGTTAAGGGATAAGGGTGGTGGGATTCCCACTTTTTGAATGGATCTTCCACTTGGTTGGTGTGTTTCCCACCTTGATAATGGGTCCAAAATGGGTGGAGTTAATGTCTATTTGTCCATTCCAAAGCACCCAACAAGTGGAAACTCCACTTTGGACACCACTTTGATGCATGAAGATAAAAGATGATGTTGAATGATGGCCCTTTAATGAAAAATTTGCCATACTTTGAAATGGGCCCCTTGTGATGCTTACTTATGTCATTAATCACCTTTGGCAAGGGTCCCAAGTGGGGTATGATGTCCCACTTCAAACCACCTCTCTTCCAATCCATGTCACTTGCCATATCACTATTGAGTCACCTACCATGTCACCATGAATAGTGACATGCCATGTCATCATGAATAGTGCCTATGAATAGTGATAGTGAATAGTATTAGTAAATAGTGACTTGGAATAGTGTTTCAAAATAGAATAGTGATAGGTAAATAATAACTTGGTTAGGTTAAAAGGGGTTGGGTTAAAGGTCAATTAGGTTTAGGTGGTCCCTAGGGGTCCTGAGGCATTTAGACATCTATTACTTCTTGTGCATAGTTTTCTAGTGTCTACAAAGTATCCCTACACAAATTTTAGGAGAATGTTGTACTTCAAATTGAAATCTATTCAAGATAATTTCATGAACTATTTTCCAACTCTTTATCTTACATTATAAATGGTTTTCAATATTTGACAGTTCTCCTTATGACTCTTTAATGTCACTCTTTCTCTCTCCTCTCTTATGCTCTACATATTAAAGCCATTTTGGCATTATAAACTATCCATAATTGGTATGACAAAGCCCTGTTGGTTTGACATCTTGTCTTACCTTTGAATAAAGTTTTTTCAAGATGGTTTAGTCTCTGAAACTCTTTCCTAAGTATGTCAATTAGTCCATTTGGATGACAAGTGATGCTGAATGTTTCTCCTTGCTTCCATTCTACTCTTGTATGCATTTTGTATGTAATACTTCTTCTAATAGATCTCATGAATTGTAACTATTTTTTATGTGTTATTTGAAGTGTGAAGAGAGATTATTAGTGCTTGAGATTAGACCTCCTATTCACCCACCTTTGGAGATGCATATCAATCTACCTCCATGTAGAAACACTTATGCTAAAATAACCTTGAGTTGAGATCAGTTTTAGTATCCTACTTTCTTAGTTTAAATGCAATTATTTTTATGGATATATCCTCAAAGTATCACCTCCATTAGTGTAGGTTACTATTATGTTTTCTTCTTCCCTTTTCACCCTCAATAGTGATTAGTCAAGTGTAGTGTGTGAGCCTAAATAGATAGATCAAAGGAGTTATCCCATGATCTAGATATCTGTCTCTTGTAGAAACTTCCCTATATGTAGATATAGTTCCATGTTATCCCAAATTTTATACGGTCTAGTTGAATTCTTTATGGTGAAAATTTGGGCTATAACAATCATCATCATAAGTTCAAAAATTTTACATGATTTTGATTTAGGAGGAACTTAAAAAGATGAGAGGAATAAATCACTAAATTTATATGGATACATGATTAAATATCTTAAAATAATTTATCCATTATATAATTATGTAAAATGAATTAATCTTCTATGTAATATTTTTCCTAAGAATTTCATGGAGGGGGAAAATTAGTGATCTCATCAAGGAGAGGGATGGTACAATCATGAGGTAATAAAGAGGAAGGTATTAACTCCAAGATGTAAGGAGGTAGATTAGTAGTTTTACAAGTATTTTTCAAGTCATTAGTCTCATCATCATTATAATCAACAAGAGTGACATGTAAATAATGATTCATGTTGATGAATTCAGGTAAAGGGGCAATATTTTCTTAAAAATAGTGGGGATCTGATATTGAGATTTGGGATTTGGGAGATAAATACTCAATGGGTTAAGATCAGCCTCATGTTCATATTTTTTTCCATTATGATAGAACTTGATACATTGGTTTTTAGAAGAGGTAATGGCCCTCATTCGATGAGTCCATGGGCATCCTAGGAGTATGTTGTAAGATAATGGTAAATTGAGGACCATAAACTTAGTTTATATAGTCATAGGTCCAATAGTAAGTGGGAGATAAATACAATCAAATGGATTTTGATTAGTTTTATCAAATCCATGGCATGCCAAATGATTTTTTTGAGATTATATTTGTTATATCCAAGTTGTTGGATGAGCCAAAGAGATCTCACATTAATACTAGACCCTTTGTCTAGTAATACTTTATGAATGAAGTTGGTATTATGGATATTTTAATGAGAAGGGGTTAATCATCAGAACAAAATAAGATCTCATCATTTATCATGTCTTCTTCAAGGAAATATATGAATGGTTTCAAATAAGTACATATGGATTCAATGGTATGCACTTTGGTTGGTTTAGGCTCATGAGAAGATGGTTCCTCTTTTGAAGGAGATGGATCCTCAATTTCTTGAAGTTTTTACAAGAAGAACTTACGATGATAAGGAGAGGTAAGAACTAACTCCATGAGAAGAATTTTACAAGGCATAGAGTTGAGTTATTCTAATAATTTCCAATGTGTTTTGGAAGAAGAATAACTAACATGAGGTTTGGAAGGTAAAATTTGTTTAGAAATAAGAGAAGTAGTTGGAAGATTAGAAAGAGGGGATGGTTCCTCATCGGTTTTTAAAGCTAAGTGATGGGTAGTGTTATCTTTGAGAATTTATTATTCCAAAGATGGTTTCTTAGGTTTGGTTATGGGATCTTTATGGGCTAGTTTATGTCGATAATTAACCTTAGCCATATTGACATATTGGTTTAATATTGGTCGTAATCTACATCAATTATAAAAATATCCTTTTTGTATTTTTGAGTGTTAGATGTGGATAAATATTTTGGGTTGTTAAAATAATAAGCTTTGGTAACTTGTCTCTTTTGAGAATCATTAAGGTAGTCTTGATGATAGAGTTGAATCATGGCTTCATGATTGAATGAATCACAAAGTATAAAGGAAACAAAAAAAATTATAAGCCCTCTAAATGTTTCATTAAAATGACCTATGTCGACATGTAACCAACAAAATTTATTAAGATCATACCATTTAGGGGGATTATTGGGGTAAGTGAATGGTTTAGATGGTGCTAAAAATTGTTTAGTTTTTTGTACCATTAATGAAGTGTGAGAAGGTTGGGGATTGTTAGATTTGGCTACTCCTAGTTTAGGTTGAAGAGGATTTCTAGTTATTGCATTAGATGAATGTTGAATATATCCTTTAATTATTTTGAGGCTAGGTTCAAATTAATTCATTAATAAGTCTTGGCACTTAACTTGGTAAAGAGCTTCATTTAACATCTATGGAGGAAAAGTTTGAACTTTGTATTGAAGTTAATGTATTAATGTTGTTATAAATAGTTTTAAAAATGTATTATCATTCATGTGGTGATCAGAATTGTGAGCCAAAACATTCCATTATTTGATAAAAAATGAGCTAATTTAGTGGGATATTTATTAGTATTGATGAAATTACAAAGGTGATTTTTGGTAAGACCATTGTGTTGAAACTCCTTAAGAAGACGATTGACTAAATCCTCTAATTACCATATAAAATGTTAGGGAAGTTATTTGTACAATTTTAATATGTAACCGGTTAAATTTTTAACTAAAATTTCAATTGTGGAAAAATTATTAGTTTAGATCCACTCCTTATAAGGATTTATAAATGACTTATGACAAGATGCAGGGTCTTTTGTACCATCATATTTTATAGTTGAGATATGTTACCAATATCAATAGAAATAATGAAATGGGATAAAGTCTAATTTTGGATGTGTTGAATCATCTTATTTTCATGATAGGTTGGAATATGACATTACTCATGACATATATAATAGGTGGAGGAATAAAATGATGATGGTTTTGAGGGAAAAGAATGGGAGGTTGATTACATATGTTGATCAAACAATATTTTAGTTGCATCATTTTGGAGGTGTTAGATGTTTACAATATGTTCATTTGTTGTAATATTTGTGCAAGAATATTGGTTTTATCAATTTTTGGGTTGGTGTTTATATGAGGATTCCAAAAATTGGTATTAGGGGGAGGGTTAATAGATGGTAGATTCCCTATGGAGTTATTGGATAGACTTATGCCAATTTCTGCCATGTTGTGGTGAGATGTTTAAAGATGGGAATTGTATTGATAGGTATGAAAAGTATATAATCCACCAATCTCATCTTGTGGAGTGATTTAACCATGTTGCAATCTAAATATGATGGGGAGAAGAGGTACTCCAAGAGTGAGTATCCTCTTGGGAAGTATAGATAAGAAGAAAAGATCACCCCATATAGTGTCTAAATGGATTTATTTTATCCAAGAAGATTGTGATAGGGGATTTCATGATGTTTGAAGAAATAATCTGAGATTAAGAAATAAGAGTGAAAAAAA
>JARHVA010001082.1:190000-272500 GCA_037957365.1 Torreya grandis
GAGTGCACCAAGAACATACTTGATAAGAGTTATTATCCCAACCAAAAAGAGCTATTATACTTTCCACTCCACAAGGAAATATTTATAGGTCTTTATAATCCCATCCCAAAGGGAGGCCCTACTTATAACCATAAAGAGGGGGATCCCCAGATATTTGACTAGAAGATTCCCAATTTTAAAGTAAGAAATGAAGGAAATGGTAAGTTGTAGTGGTATTGGAATGTTGAATAAGTAGATTTCCAACTTGGTAGAATAAACTCTTTGACTTGACAATATATCATAGTCAATCAAGATAAGTTTTTACACTCTAGCTTCTTTTTATGATAGCATTCCAAAGAGGACTGTATCATCAACAAATTATTGCTGATTTCATCGATCGATCCCTTATGCAAACTTAAGACCTTGCATGAATCCAACATATAAAACTCTTTAAGTTAACCTTCCTATGGCCTTATCCATAATAATGAAGAGAAAGGGGGAAAAAGGGTCACCTTGACATAGGCCTTGTGACACTTCAAAGAAACCCATCAATTCACCACTAATAATTATCAAGAATTAAGGACTAGAGATGTAACTAAAAATCCATGAACACCAAGCTTTGGAAACCTAAATTTCTCTAAATTTTTCAAAATTAATCTGTAATTTACCTAGTCATAACCCTTGATAATGTCAAGCTTAAAAATCATACCTTTTTAGTGCCCATCAACCAATGAGTTAATGGTTTCATGGGTGAACACAAATCCTTCATGAATGTTCCTACTTGGAATGAATCCTCCTTGCTTGAAAGAGATTAATTTCCCAAGGAGACTTTTTAACCTGAAAGAGATAGCCTTTGAGATTAACTTATACACCATGTTGCACAATGAGATGGGTATGAAGTCAACAAAGGAGTATTAATGTGTGTCTTTAGGAATCAAAGAAAAAAGTGTAATATATGTCTACCCTAATATTTTAAATCATCCAATATTCCTAAACCATTTACATTATGTCATTACCCACAATATCCCAAAAATATTAAAAAGACTACTGGAAAGCAACTTGGTCTATGGGGTTTTATCTTTTCCGATGGATAAGGCCACCATTTTAATCTCCTTAGTTGAGAAGGGAGACATGAACATGTTATGATTTTATGTGAAAAGTATTGGAATAATCTAAAATATCTTTCATTGGGCCTCTATATTTGATGCTTCAGTGTTTGTAAATGGATCTTGAAAAAAGGAGACCACTTTTGCTTTGATTTCAGACATGGTTTCAAGTTTAATTCCACACTTAGATTCAAAATATGAGATGGGTTTTGAATTTATTCTTACTCTTATGTATTGGTGAAAGAACTTATTGTTTTCATCCCATCCCTTGATCTATTTTTCTTTGGATTTTTTCTTCCAAAATACTTATTCCCTAATAAGTAGTTATTCCAACTCTACCATAAGCTCTTTTTCCTTGACTTAAGATGTAAGATCCATTCCCACATTCAAGTAAACCTAGTGTGACATTTAAAATTATAATTAAACCCTTGAAATCTCTATGAAGATGTTTTTGAAGTAATATTTATTCTATAATTTGAGGCATAACTTAACATGTCACAATTTATTACTTACCATAAACATCTTCATTTCCTCCTCAATTGGGGCACAAATCCACCATGTATTGAAAAGTCCAAATATGATGGGGTTCTTGATCCACATGAGTTAGAATTTAAATGGGAATTTAGGAGGAGCCCCATATAGATATATTTTAAGCTCACTACAAGAATGATCAAGACCTGAGATAGGTAATATGTTATTGTCTAAGATATAGTCCAAATAAAAATAGTTGTGAGTGACGAAAACATGGTCCAATATTTCTACAATGTTGAAAAATCCTTGGTGCCTATTGTTAAAGGAGAAAATACCATATTTTTGGATATTCCAAATCATGCACACAACTTCCCAAAAATGAAGAAAATATTTGTAGGATTAGGTCTCTTTAGTAGATCCACCTCTCTTTGACTCAATAGAGAAGATGGTATTAAATTCACCTCTAGAAACACATTGCTTCATATGAAATGGATCAAGTTGGTGATTTAACTCTTCCCAAGTTTTTTATTTACTATCTATTGAGTTTGGGCCATAAACATTGAAAAGAAAAAGAATATTTTTAAAAGTGTAGAGAGTGATATTACTAGCTTTCTAATGTTGCCATGCACCATGATATTCCAAATTCACATGTAAGGGTTCCCAAAGGGTTACTAAACCACATAAGATCCCTTAAAAGCTTAGAAACAACCACACCACCTCATCCAAATTTTATTCAACAAGCCCTTGAATTCTAAATTAGATATTTTAGTTTCTTACAAAATAAAAAATAACAAAAAACTAAAAGTGCAATTGTCACCTAACCAGGTAGTGTTTGCTAGGGACATTTAGTCCCATAAAATTATAGGAAAGGATATGTATTACAGACTTAAGGGGATTTCCACCCCTCCATTCACCTCAACCATAAATTAATTCATCAATTTTTATTTTCCTTCTAATTTTTCTTCCTCAATGTGATCAGTTACCAATTTATTACCTCTCTTATTAGGCATTCCTAGATTAAGATGAGAGATTTTGTAATATTTTTGTGAAAGAGATAAATTTTAAGGAGTAAATTTCTTTTTCCTCTATAAAGTATTCTACTAGGGGGAAGAGTTATAGGTCACCTACTAAATCTTTGACTGTTGCATCAACACTAAGGGCTAATGAGGGATTCACCCCACCTTCTCAATAACAATTATGGAGGAAATGTTTTGAGTTTCATTCAAAATGAAGTTACACTTTTTAAGTAAAATATCAAGTGATAAATGATTACCCTTTTACAATATTTATTTGAGGGACACCATTGTCATGGTGTCTATGGAGTTACCAAGTTTGCCTCCATTTTATCAACAAGGGGTGAATCTAGGTATACCAAGTGGGAGGGATAGACATTAGCAAGCCCTAGCATAAGGGATTAGGATTGGCATTCCAAGATAAGTCCTAATTCTTATTACCTACCTTCCTAAGACACTTATAAAATTTCCTAATTCCCTACACTTGTAGCATTTGAAAGGGATTATTTCTACATCAATTTTTTGATCCCATAAGCCTTCACACACACACACACACACACACACACACACACACACACACACACACACACACACACACACACACACACACACACACACACACACACACACACACACACACACACACACACATAATTTATATAGTAGTTTCATATAGATTTAAAAAAACATAGATGCATGCATATAAGGCTAAAAATCCTTATAGAGTTATAGGGTTTGTTATGATGAAAGTACCTACTAAAGACCCAATATGTCTAAGGCACTACTCACTTTAATTCTCTATGGGAATCCTGTAAAGATGCACCCTAATTGGGAAAAACCCTAGTTTTTCACAAAGAGGGTTGAATTTGGCATACAAAATTTGTATAACTAGACTCACGACCTTTAGAAGATAGGTGCCTCTATCAAGGATTTGAAAATTCTTTTCTACACAGGGGTAGATCACTATGAAAAATATTTTTGGTAATAAGAGAGTGTTGTAACTAAGGCCCTAGTTTTTCTCAACCCAACTTCCCATCACTTTTATTGTCAACCATTTCCTAGCTAATTTTATAATTATGCCTCTGTATTTCAAAATTTATATGTTATCCTACAAGTCACCATTTTCAAAAATGATTATTTGTGCCAAGTGTGACTCACTCTTATCCATATTGTATGGTTGGACTGGAGGGATCCCCCCTAAAGTATAATTTTATGTGGATCTAGGGAGTGAACTTAGAGCTAAGTTACTACCATTATTCCCTTATTTACCCCAACCTATGGTTGATCAAGGGGAGGTTAGAGGATCATATCATCACTCTATTCCCAAGCTAATTCCTCCAAGCAAGCACAAGCCTCTAGAATCTCCTAACATAATTGCCAATGATGAACCTTGGAACCTGATCACCCTACACCATTCCCCTAAGGGTTTCAAAAATCTCTCTATAAGCCCCACTACCAAGCTATGGTTAAACCCTGATTGATTTTTTTTTCCAAAAACCTTGCTTAAGTGTTAGTGGGAAGTTAAATATTATTATTAGTATTATGATTATCTTTTTTAAAAAATATTAATAAAAGTCTCCATTTATTTTCATTTTGACCTAGAATAGGTCTCTCTTTATTTTCTTTATATCTGGTAGGTTTGTTTGGAGAAGATATTGTATGGAAACTATCAAGAGCATTGACCTTAGATATAATAAAGCCTAGGGTGACCCATATTTTATATTTGGATGTAATAAGGTTGATAGTAATTTATTAATAAATAATTTGAGGAACAATTACTACTAGTACAATAGGGAGAATAATGAAACTAATGTCCTCTTCTTATGCATGATCACTTGTTGGTAAATCCCCATCGAGGGGAGAGACAATTCAAGTGTAAATAATAATATATGGAGTGGGTTTGGATGGGAATGATAAGAGGCATAATAAATGTAGTGAGTGATATGGGTGAGGTAGTGAGTGAGTTGGGTAAGGTAGTTGTAGGAGATGTAATGGTACTTGTAACTTGTGAGATCAAAACATGGATATAAATAGTAATCAAGGTAGAAAAACTTGAAAACACAACTTAAACTAATGAGAAAATAGTTTCTTAGGCTTGAATTATAGAAAAAACAATATCAACCATAATAGATGTAATAATTGATGGCACAATGGTTTGACTATTAATAACTAATACATGATCACCAACATTAATTTAAATATTTTTAGTCATTGAAATGATAAGAAATGGGATAGTGTTGGGAACTAGAACATTAGGTGACATGATTATATTAGCATAAAAAATTTAGTGGGTATTCACATCATTTACTATTGATACAATGGTGAAGTAATAATAATTGAGCTCCAAGGATGGTGTAAAAACCATATCATCAAATTTAACACATCAATTTTAGTTGAACTATTTTTTTAAGATAGTGATTTATTTAAAATTATATAATAAATAAATATTAAAGATGACCATTTTTAAATATGGCCATAAAACCATAAATTTTAGTTTTGAAAAAATAATGTGGGAAAAATTATACGTAGAAAGATGATCTCTATAAAATTTAAACAAAATATAATCTTGAGTCAATTCCATATATGCATATAATGATAAAATGGTGTATATTTCCATATAATCATATAACAAAGTAAATCATGTATACATATCCTACTCATCAAAAATCATCACTCTCTTTTCCTTACTTGAAGAAGTATCTCCCTTAGATGCCTTGTTCATAGATAGACATCTCTGAGATGTGTTAGATTCCTCTCAAATTCAATTATGATTATTTTATGTTCATATCTCACCTATAGATGAACCTAATCATATACAAATATTGTTGGAAAATTTATATACTTGATATGTAACCAATTTCATAAGATAAATTTAAAATGATAAATAAACTATTTAAACATGAACTTACCATAATATTGTGGCCCCACTAAATTTACTTTTGACACTCAACAAGGTCAATGGCAGGTTGATCTAAACACACATGTGTGTGAAAGGGAGAAATAACATGAGTTGGTTCCATAATAATCATCTCAGTGGGATGATCAAACATCGTCAGATAACCCTACATAGATAATACATTCATATCAGTTATATTTTCACAAGTATAGAGTAAAATTATTAAAATAAATCTATATTTACAATCCAAAATTACAATTTAACATACCTTAGTTTGTTTCTATGAAAATAAATTGATGATAGCAATGCTTATGTCTTTTCCTACCTATATATATGGAGGAGTCTCTATTGTGGTCATCAACTAAAAAAATATGATTGTTATTTGAGAATATCTATATAAATAAATACATGTACATGAATTATACTATTAATGAAAAATTACCTTCCTATATGTATACATCAGTTTAACATAAATATGTGCAATATTAGACAACCCACAATTTGGCTATGAAAATGACTGGACCATATCCTCCTGTAATATAAAAAATTACATACATGCTATTTAATTTTATACGTAAATGAACTATTACCTTTAACACACACACACACACACACACACACACACACACACACACACACACACACACACACACACACACACACACACACACACACACACACACACACACACACACACATATGAAATTTAACATGTCAAATACATAAGATACATGCACATGTGAACTTGAGACTTCCTCACAAAATTTATGTGCCAAAAAATCATTAGTAACTACCATAGCATTTGGGACCCTAAAATAACCATCATCCTCATCTAATAAAGGTCTAGTGCATATAGCACCACATGATCTATAATGGTGTGGTCAGGTATTAATGCTAGCTATAGTATCCCCACATATACCCTTTGTAGCATCAATGCCAAAAATATTAATCATATGAAAAATAAGGGTGTAACTAAGTGCATGTAAAGTGTCACTATTGACAACCTTCTTCACTACAAAGGGAATTTCATTAGGCTAACATGGATTTTGGATAGGTAATCTTGTAGGTTGATTAGGTACTTGATGTTCACCTAGTATATTTTATGTAGAGAATTTTTATTATCCCTAAAACTTAAAGTATTCAAAATAATTAAAAATATCGAGGATAAAGTTACATTATATTTTCCTAAAAAAATACAAAGGAACCTCATTGTTGTTACAATGTGGGTAAGAAAAGACCATTCACCATCAATTCCAAAAATTATCTCTTATCAAATTATACTGGCATCAATGAATTGGGAACCATTTTCATGTTAATAGAGGTGGTGAATTGGTTGATGGATAAATAAATAATGTGTAGATTTAGTTTTTATTTTATTTTCTTATCCCTTACTGCATGAGCTAAATTGTTTTTAGCATATTAAGATTTCCATCTCTCTCATATATAAGATGTCCATATGTCAATTTGACCCATTATTGAGTCAACATGTCTTAGTAATGAATAAATATTTATTGTTGTATAAAAAAGGGTCCCTTATTCTTTTAATTATATCTTAAGTATGTATTTTGTTTTTTTAATATATGTGTGGCCAAATCCTCATGACTACCTAGGAGTCTTATGGAATTTTAGGAGGTATAAGAGAGATAAAAATGTTAGGAGGGATATGAGGTTTTCTCTTGTAATTGAATGGGATGCAAAGTAGAAAAAAATGGTTTTAATAAAAAAAATTCAAATCCAAAATAATTAATAAATTTTGTGTTAATTGATAAGAGTTTAGTTTACTCATCTCTCCTCTACCATAACATTATTAATTTATTTACCTGATTAGAAAACTCAAGTGAGTGTGGTGTGTGGTGGAAATTTTATCCTCTTTGAAATGTAAATAAAACATGGTTTAATTTATGAATGTGAGGGTTATGACAAAATTTAATAAGATATGAAATTGTTGAGTTTATTTTTGTTTTTTATATAGTGTAAAAACACTATATACACATTTTTAAGTGTTAATAATGTGTACACATTCTATTCTTGGTATTTAATAAACCTAAAAAACTTAAAACGCATGCATTATTGTAATAAACAATACATGTTTGTGGTGAATTTGTGAAAATGTCCAAAAAATTCACCCAATTTTTTTTACTAACACAAAACATGAGAACACGTTTGTCATTGGTCCAGATCAGTTGTAAGGAGGGATAGAATCATTTGGGTGCTTCACCTCTAACCATACACCAATGGTATCCTACACACCTCCCCACTAAGAGTGGACCTTCCCTTCATGAAGGGTTAAATAATAATGATGTGTGTATCTAGAACCATCCAAGAATAGAAATAAAATTACAATCACTATTAGATTAAACCAACCATATAAACCATAGGTACACCTCTATCTAATATGACTTCAGACTAACATGAAAAAAAATTATATTGCATAATCAATGTATAAAACTATAACATCACTTTATCCAAATCATTTATAGTATTCATATTTCAAATAATCTGGGTCATTGCCTACATAATATATACTCTATGTTTTAACATATAATCATTAATAATATTATTGCTAGACTAGTTATGGGTGAGTTACAACCAAGCACCCTACCTATCACGCATCATCATTTAGGTAGGAAGAAATGATTTAACTATGGTTTAGAAAATCAAGAGTACATTACATTTAAAATCATATCTAAAAAACATCATAATTTTTTTTAATCATTTTATGGCATCTTAATCAAAATATAATTTTTATATATTAATCATATAGGAAATCAAGATTAAATAATACATAGTTATTAAATCCTTATCTCATGTTATATCTCAATTCTTCACTAAGCAAAATATTTGACTATTTATGGATATTTATAGTGGACACATATGATACTAGTTTTATGTCTGACTAAGCTTGATATATATGCTATTATGGGATAGTATAATATTGGTTAGATACATGATTTCCTTACTGTGAGTTGGTTAATGTATGCATTTGCATTTCAAACATTGTAATGTGTTATTTCAATTATATTTATTTCTATATGTTTATCATGTGATATGATCTAAATACCTAGGTGCTGTGAGGTGGATTCAATAGAACTCATCCCTCATAGCATTTCATGATGAGATCATCATCAGAGAGGGTGATATAGATAGAGACATCAGAGGATGATAGAGATCTGGCAAGAAACTTGCACACACCACAATGGTTAGTACATGGTAGAATGCATTAAAAATAGTTTCTTATGGTGTGTTTAATATGTGATTTGGAGTGTTTCTTTCTATGGTTTGCCAATTTAGGTAAATATCTTAATGAATTATTTTTCATGTTGTCATTAATGTTGGTAGGAAAATTATTGGCAAAAGTAAATTTAAATATGGATTATTAGTTATTATGAATTGTCATAACATTTTGGATGTTAGTTGATTCAATTTAATCATGAAATTTTAACATTTAGTGATAAATATATAAAAAATAGAAATTATCCTAGAAAAGGAAAAAAAGAAAAGATAAAAAAATAAAGATAAAAAGATTTTTAAAAAAGTATGCTTAAAAATTACAAGAGAGGAATCTTTTAAAATCAGGCTATGCCCTTCTTATTTGGAGAGAATGGAATATGGAAAAGGGAGATTAATTTAGGAAAAGGGGTAGCAGAGCATAGAGTGAAATAAAAAAAAAAGTAGAAGGATAACTATATAAGTTACCAAGTAGGTTTTTTAATTAATTTATTCATCATGAATAAGGTAGCTATTTGGTAATAATGCCATGTATTGGGAGAATTGTGTGCTTAGAAAGATAAATCTTGGAGTTATAATTAGTGTTTGGTTATTCAAGGAGTGAATAAATTATTATACAAACCAAAATTATGCATTATGGTGAAATAAGTCACATATTCCCAAGTTAATAATCTAAAGTGCTAAATAGATACTAAGGAGATAAATTAAACATTATAAGTTGTTAATTATTGTTAGAAGATTACTGGTGAAACAAGAAAAATGAAACAAATTTTAATACAAATTGAATTAAATTATTTAATAAATTTTCATATTTTGGTTTTATAGAATTACATTTTATCTAGGATGGGCATCCTAATAATAAAAAACAATTTCGATTGGATACAGAAAATGATTATGCTATGACCAAGTTAAGAAAATAGAAAATTTAGAAAATAATAATGATATGTATAGTGAAATTGAAAGACTATACACACTTTTTAAATCACTGCATCTTAATATGACATTGACCATCATGAACTTAGTCTTGTAAATGGTATAATTACCCTTTCATGTGAATCACTAAATTTTTAGAAAAATCCCTAATCGTTGCTTTTTTTTCTAGCATGTACCTTGGTTGTGGAGTCTATAATTATCTTAATTTATGCCAAGCCATATATAATGGTGTCTCTATATTTTTTCAATCCATTCTATGAGTTAATACTAACAAGTATGGTGTCATTAATTTAGTGTAATAAATTAAAATTATTGCAGTCTAAATTAACCTACATTTTAGTCTTAGGCATCACTATGTTTCTTTTGGGAATAATAGAAACTACATAAACTATTGGCATCATTATATGTATTGCCATTATCAATTCCCATTATGTATAAACAACATCGGTACATAGTTTTTTTTTTTTTTTTTTCCATTTTGTTCTATCAAACTTTTATGTTAATTAACATCACCCATTTAGTTGGTTGTAGGTTATGCAAGCCATATATAAATGACTGTTAAACCTTTTAAGCAAGCTTTGATCAATGTATTCCAAGTTATGGGTTATATATTAGATTGTAATAGTTTAATTTATATATAGAATTCTGAAATTGGCATATCTTTTATTAAAAATGAAAAAGCTTGAACACATGGTAGTAGACAAACTACTTACTAAAAATAGAGTTCAAAACCATTATAGATATGGCAAGAGAAATTATGAAGAGAGTGTTGAGTGTAAAAGTCATAGATAGTATTTTGAAGATGCATGTACTCTTAACTAAATTCATCAACATTTTTATCACTCTGGAGCTTTGAAATTCCATTATTGAGTTTTTATATTTCTTTCTTTGTGGATTTCAAATCCTTTTCCAGCTCTGGTATGTTTACATGTGACATGTTTACTAGTTTTGGGGTAGATCCAAAGGCATAATTATTTATTTTTAGGAATTTGTATTTCCAATTATGTGTCATATATTAAATCATTGTAGTATGATAATAAAGATAACTAGTTAAATCCACAAAAATAACTATAGTTTATTCAATATATACAATTGGTTATGCCTTACCATATTGCATATTTCCCTTCTTGGGGAAAAATTAAATGAACACATTATATTTCCAATGTTTCCATGATCTTATGGGTTTTTATTAAATATGAATAAATCTTAACGAGGAATAGAAAGGGTATAAAATACAAACAAATTTTCATTATGATAGGAGCAGGTCACATATTATATGTTAGTTGAGAACTAAAACCTAGGATATCAACATAACATTAAAAAAAAAATTGGTAAGATTTATAAGAATTATAGGTGTTTATGTTTATATATTTATTAAAGTGTATTATCATGGTTATGTATTTCTTTGGGTGGATTATAACATGTGTTAAAGAATTGAGAATAATAAAACTTAGCGAATGCATAGGTATTAATGTACTTAGTAGCGTGTATATGAGCATAGGGATGTACTCTTATGGATTTAAATCAACCAATGAATTATAGACTATATTAAATAATTATGAAAAAATGAAGTTTAATGAATGTGTGCATTTAAACCCCTAAATGTATAGCAAATTCTAGATTGGAGTATCTTATGTTTCTAGTGATTTGAATCTAGTTTTACTTTATCTATACATGCATTTATGGATACAACATAATTACATAATGTAAATGGTTGTGTCAGGTCATATGGCTAAGCTTGTAGCTAGAAGCATGATTTTATCTAGTCTTTAGGTATCCAAGGGACTAAAATGATAACTATACTAAATAGTCTTTTAGAAAATAGGAAGAGATGCTTAAGTGAATGTTATAATAGGTTTATGAGTTCTTTGTTTCAATAGTTTTATGAGTTCTTTGTTTCATTGCAAATAATTGATTGGTTTTTAGTTATATGTATTTAATATTGAATATTTGTGTGTAGTACATGTTACAAAAGTGTTAATATGTATAAATTCCTATTTATATCTAGTATATAATGGTGCATCATGATGCATGCTTATAAGTTATGTTGATTTGGAATGCTAGTATGTAGGTTAAACTTGGGGTGTACTCAGGATGTATAATTTCATACTTGCTTACTTCTTGTTATCGATGTGATCATTTGATTCTTGAAATCATAAGTTGGATTATTTGATTTTATGTAGTTATGATCTATGATAATATGGGATATCATAGAGTGCTATAATATAAAATTATGTTGTTCATATATAGTAAATACTATAATTATTATGTCTACACTTACATCTACATTTGGCTGAATATATATATATATATATATATATGGGGTGGTTGTTGCATGTGCATAGTCTATTTTTTGATAGTTGGTATGACTTTAAGTGTGCATGAATACAATATTTGGTAGTATAATGTATACTAAGATGGAATATTAATATGTTCTATGGGAATTATGACTTGCTCTGTTATGTCTAGTTTCTTAAATAAAATCTTAGACTTCCATATATTTAAGACTACTCTATATGGTTGTTTGTGGAAAAATTAGTAGTTATGTCTTAGAATACTAGGATATGGTAATATGGGTTATCATAGGGTGTAGTATTTTTTAAAACTAATTTTGGTAGGTGAAAATCTGAAGTTAAATGTGTATTTACCTAGGTGGCATAAACTGTAGTCATTATTTCTAGTATGGGATATAAATTAATGTAAGATTCATTCATACATTTTATAGAATAAATGTATTCTTTGGTTACTCCTATGTTAGAATGTTATATGATGTGTTTGATAGTAGGATGTAAATTAAATGAATCTTGTGGTTGAATTGTATTTGACCAATCTACATTACCAATATGGAGTAAGGAGTGAGATGAACTTCATTGGATTACTAGTATCATAATGATAGATGAAGGCAATATGATCAAGTGGTGTGTATGAATTTAATAAAACATTGGGCCAAATTATGTTTATTGAGACATTATTATTTTATGAGTATGATTTGTATGTTTATGTGATATCTTGGAATATAACAGTTTTCTATGATACACTACATGTTTAGTTTAGAAATCATATAGCACATGGGTACTTTCTTGTCTCTCTATATTCCTAAGCCATCATTATCTACTCATCCATGAAGGGAGGGCCATTTCCTAATGAGTTAATGTCAGAAATCATTGGTACATGGCTGGTGTGGAAAAAAGTTTGAATGATGTTCTCCCTCCCCAAAATAATACTACTTATGGAGATGACACTTGAGATTACCAGGGATACTTGAGTTTAGGAGCAATGGTTTAGGGGAGCCATGTATCTTATATGTACATTGTATTGTACCATATTTATTATTTAAAAATGTCATGAAGATTTTTAATTACTTGATATTGTATATTGACATCAGTGGCTATAGACTTGTTTTAGTTGTAGCCCAGTTATTATAATTAATTATTATACTTGCATTTTGATGTGCTCCCATGATATTAGAGATCAATGATATGTGATATGTTATGTTTGTTTACTATTATCATGCTTTGAGTATTTATTATGGTCTATGTATATTCTCATGGTGTAATATATATTTGATATATGTGTTTAATTAAAAAAAAAAATCATGTATTTCTTGTTTGACCCTAGTGGGGTTGTTACATGTAGTATCAGAGCTATGCCTCAAACTCTAGGACCTACTGATGCACTTTTAGTGCTCCCTATGTCACTAGGGAATAAGAGGAAATTAAAAAATGAAATTTATAGTCATGGAATGACTTGGGGCTTGAGATTTTAATACAAGTATTGCTTGGAAAAACACAAGTAGTAGAGATGTGATCACCACTTCAAAGTCTATAAGCAGACCCTGTTATAGGGACATCAAGTGTTAGGCAGTGACATAGTTTTTATTTGATATTTGTGAATTATCTTATTATTTTCAATTATTTACCAAAATTTAAATGAATAATGGATATATACAACATGATCTAAGATAAGGTGATTCATGGGTTGATCCAAGAGAGTAGGGTAGGGAAAAGAAGATTGTGCTTAAGATGAATGAAGATGCCAATTCTACTAACTTATAAAACAAACATATGAAACAAACATCTACTATCCCTAAAATAATGGTCAAAGATAAATAAATTTAGTTGAAGCTTTAAGGGAATAAAATGTGTATCTAACATTATACTCTACATAAACATAACTTACTCATAGTAAATTGCATAGGCACATCTAGTAACAAATGAGAGAAAACAGAGGAAATATATTATCAAATTAATCAACCTAACATTAATCTCAAATTAATAGATACATGTATAAAATGTAATTTCTAGATTAATTTTTAGAAAGGAAATAATCAAACGTCAAATGCTTGAGGGACAATAAAACAAAAATAAATAATTAAGCACCATAGACAATCTCATGATTTCTTTGGCTCTCTTATATTGATTCTTGCATATAACTATTTATAATTTAAAAATGAGTAGAATATAATTATTTATAGGCTCAAAATTAATAATACATGTTCAAGTGGGCCCAAAAATAGTACCCAAGTATAGTCAAGTGGATGGAATGTTTACATTTCAAAGGAATATTCCCAATTCAAAATTACAAGGCATAACTGAATATTCCTAAGGGCCTAGAGGTAACTACTAGCTTGTTTGCTATTATTATTGTTATTGCTTCTACTTATTTTTTGACTTGATCCTTACTCCATACTTTATCACATGATTGGTAGTCTTTATCTATCTAATCAAAATCTAGGATCATGAGCCTAAATAAATCAAGCATGTCCAAGATTAGCTTGTCATGCTCTGAGTATTGACCTAAGTGCCTCTTCAATTACCCCTACATTATGCATCCTCTAGTTGGCAAATGCCACCATGTCTATCACCTCAGTAGTCATCTTACCACTAGCCACATCTTTCTAGAACTAAGTAGAAAAAACCTTCGTCTACACTCTGAATTCTTGTTCTTCCATGAAGGAGCCATTAGGCTTGGTCACTTTGGTGATCATGGCATCCTTTAGTAAGTGGGATATCTTAAATTTAATTTTATCAAAGGATGTGTTTGCATCCTTGAACTAGTCAAACCATGTCTTCAAAATCCTCCTACTATTCATGAGGATTATTTGTATATCCATAATGTCTTCAAGAGGCAAACCATTGAGGTCAACAAACTTATTGTTTCTTTCCACTCTCACCATGTTTGCTAACTTGGTGTCATAGAGTATAAGAATTTGGTCAAGGTTCATGACTACCTTGGCTCTTTAGATTCCATATACTTGTCTCTTCTTCATAAGTTTTTATAGGTTGAAAAAATTGATCACAACATTGATTATTGAGATATAGGTGTTGTCTGGCATAGTGGGTAGTGTTTGTTCCTTCAACCTCTTTAGTTCGTATTGCATCCCCTTTATTAAGGTAATATTTGAATCTTCTTGTGCCTGCATCAAGGATATAAGATCCTCTACATAATATTGTACCTCTATAGGTTAGGATTTTATTTTATTAGTCAAAGTGAAGAGTGTCTCTTCACTCTCATATATCACAATCAAGCTTGACTATGGTTTCTCTACTTGTCCTTCTAACTACCCTTTTCATGGTGCTATGGTTAGCATCAAACCTCATGCCAATTTGGGCTACATATTGGATTACATGAGGCGTCCCTTACCTAATTGTATACATCATGTCCCTTATCTAATTTGGGGAGGATAAAGATGATGGTTGTGTAGGAGTTAGATGTAATGGGAGCACCTAGGTAGAAGAAGAACCTAGGTCTATAACTAGGATATATAAATTGGTGGGGTTAAATCATCAAAGTGGATCAAAAAAGGATTTAATTGGGCTTATGTCTAAAATAAATGAGGGTAATGTTGAAATCCTAATCAATTTGGCTATTGTGGTGGGTAAAAGTGTATTCTATTGGGGAAATGATTTTGGAATGGGTTTAAGTGGTTCAACAGATGTAATGAAGCCAAGGTCAAGTGATTCACTAGTTGTGGTAGCTTAAGAAGGGGTAGAACCCACAACTTAGATAACACTAGTTCCTTGTAATCCTAGTGGAGGTGAAATGTTAGTAGTGGCATGGGAGATGAATTATGGAATGGTTCCCCCAAAAGAAGTAGTGATGGTGGATGTCAACATGGGAGTGGCAATAATAGTAGAAGCAAGAGTAGTTGTGTATGTTCTAATAATAGGAAAGGAAGGTAGTGTTGTAGTAACTACATTAAGAGTTTGGGAAGTTAATGATGGAGACACTAATCCTCTTATTATAGTTTTGGGGACCTATTCCTTGTATAAACTCTTTCAATAATCCTCTGAGCCAACACTTATAGTCTTTCTAAGGATATCTTAATTCATTACTACCCTTCCTCAAGATCAATGACATATGGATCTGGTTGGCCCAAGTTTTTTGTGTTAGTTTCCTCAAAAGATAAAATGGATATAGTAGGTTCTTTTGAGGGGCTAGGATGGGTAATTGACCTTCCTTGCTTATATCTCAGAGGCATGTCTTTCCCACTTAGAGTATCCTAAAGTGGGGAACCATAGGGTATATTTATAATAAAAGGAACATTATCCTCTTCTTCTTTCTCCTCATAATCCACATTAAACATGCTCCCATGAGTTGTTGGGAGTTGAGGCTTCACTATGTCTTGTTTATTCCTTTATCAATCAAGTCTCATTTTAAGTGGTATTTTCTTCCTTGTAGCATTTATTAAGACTATTTCATTCATTACATCAAGGTATATCTAGTCATGCACCTCATCTTGATGCTTATATTATACAATGACATCCATTTTGAATTTGAGGAGGTGCTTGGCAATGACTTGGTTTGGATCCCACATCCTACCGTCATCCTTGGGAAATAGGTATGAGTCCCTATGCCTTACTTCCATTATTACATCTTGCCATTACTTTATTTTGGATCTCCTTAGCTAGTAAGGAGCCTCATGGGGTGTGTCTTCTTCTTCTTCCTTTTGATGAGGCCATCAATTCCATGGAGCATTTGGCAAGCTATCTCATCTTTTAACAAATTCATTAGCTCATACCATGGTAGCCTAAGGGGAGATACCATTACCCCTTCTACTCAAATGACTGTACAATTAAGGTAGATCCAAAAGCTACCTATTTCTTTTATTGCCTACCTAACTTCTAATGGAACCCTTTATATTTTGCATTTTATGATTTAATTATAGATAGGGAGATATAAATACTCTATAATTATCTTGATATTTCACCTAAAGTGATGGATGTGCAATGTAGAGAATTATTGGGGTAAAACTTCTTGCCTCTCATTGGACCATGTATTTGGACCTAATTATGTAGTTATATAGATTACATCCAGTAGATATCTCATCATGAATAATGGGGCTCTATTCTTGCATGTGTTATTCATAGAAGTGGATAAATTCTCACTAATAATATCCCAAAGTGAGGGAATCTATTGATCCTCCAAGATTAGTTATAGCAGTGGGTTCATCCTTATGTCTACATACCCAATATGCACATTGTTAAATACCCTATTTAGTAAGGTCATGTTAATACTTACCCCTTTTTTGAATTTATAGATAAGTAGGTCCCCTTGGTAATTTATTTAAATAATACCCTTTGGGTTATTTACCCATGAGGCCAAGAATTTATCTAGAGAGTGTACCTCATACCAAATTTTAATGATACTCGAGTTATATTCCACCTATGGAAATAGTGGTTCATATTATTTTTTCAAAACTAGTCCCAATGATGAAGGAAATTAGGAGCCCTTGGTACATGGATTTGATCAATCCATCATCATATTTAGACATCCCAAAGATGTCATATACTAGGTCAGTGCACAACATGACCTCTAGTTTTGTTGTAACTTTGTGGAGATTAGCATCTTGGATTACTAGGATGTCAGAGGCAAGCTAAATAACATGGGGCATGGTCTCAAAATCATTAAGATCCTTGTATTTTTAAACATTAATATATACACTACTATAATTCTTATTCCCTATGTTTATGGCCTTAGGGATGAACTCTCTGTCTTTAAAAATGACTTAATTTCCATAATAATATAAGAAATAATCATTTATTAATGAAATTCCCTTAATAGAAGTGGAAGGTCCTACTTGTGCCATTCTTGTAGTGTTTTTAGTAGTAATTTACATCTTTTTATACTTCTCTATATCTCTTAGAGCTCTAATAATGGTGGCCTGGGTGCAATGTAGGAAGAGCTTGAGCATGGTCAAACTTTGAGAATGTAAATAGCAAAGAGAACAAATTCTTACGGCTTTGAATTCAAGTGTGGGTAATAATGATCCAATTGGGTATCATTTTGAATATTTCCTTGATTAATACAATCTTGGATGGTGATTTTAGTTCATTTCACATTAATGGTGAGCTCCTCACATTTGCATTCAAATTTAGCATTGATTTTCCTTCGATTCACCATCAATTTTAGGTTTAAGGCTAAATATCACCTTCTTTTGACATGTGGTATACCACCTTAGATCCAACTAGGTGCTTACAAGGCCTAATGTGGCTAAACTACTTAGTCAACTTAATTATGGACATGTGTCATCTTCTTATTGATCTTAGGTGCTCTAGATGAGGCTCTATGTGATGATGCATTTGTTCAATACCACATGGCATCTCTTCATTCATGATGAGTTCTAGGGTAGGCCCTCTAATTTGGTTGGTTGTGGGAGTGGTACTTTTTTCTTTCAAAATTAATTAGGACATTGATTGGATATGTGGCTCTCTTTCAAGAAGGCATGATCTTTCTTAGATAGGTGTCACATTCAAAAGACTTCTAGATAGTTGTCAACTACTTTATGTCAATCATCTAACATGAATGGAGCCATGTGTAAATATTAGGGGTAAGTTATTGATCTTAGATGCAACTTTGTAGAACTAACACATGATATCATCTTATAGATCTAGTAGGAACACACATCATTTTGGTGGGCCTTCAAAGGTGTTCTTTGAATCTTTAGATAGAATCATGATGGGCATGCTAATCATCTTTGGAGGGACACATGTCATTTTCATGAACTTCTCTTCATTCCTCTACCACTTATCACTCTTGGAAGGGGCCTTGGATAAATATACACCATTGAGATTTGATCAAATAAATTAGGGGTTTCCATGCATTCATTCAATGAGATCTGATGAGCCATGGATTGGATGGCTTGGGTGTATCCATGTGTTAATATCTAATGAATTTGAAGGAAGTATGTGGCTCTTTAAAAGATTTATTGGGTTACACTTGGGATATGTGACATCATCTAATAGACTGTTGGATTATAATGGGAGGCATGACAACTCAAATTATGATGGACTTACTTGTGGTATCTATGATCTTAACACATAGCTTATGGATTTGAATTCCAATGGCTAGTTCCTTCATGATCTCTTGGGATGACACTTCATGGTTTATGGGCTTTGTAGATTTGTTTTAAGTATCATGCATAGAGTGAATTTATTTCAACCAATGGCACAACTTAAAATTTTGATAGTAGTTAATTATGCCTCAGCTAAGTTCCATGGCAACACATGGCATGTTGAGGGGTGACTATTCTTTTGGAATCCTTTCTATAATTTGATATGCTATGAGGCATCATAGACTGCTACCTTTAAGTTGACATCCTATGAATTCACATGAGAATTTAAGTTAGACTTTGGTAAACATCAGATGCACATAACAAGTATATTATAAGAATTTTAAAGAAACAATTTTTAATTAAATGATTTAAATAACACAAAAGGTTAATGCAGCAAGATCTAATGAAGCTGGTCATGTTCATGCTAATTGAAGAACCAAGTAGAGCATTCTTGGTGAAGCTTGTCTAAGCATTTTCAATCTATTTGTGGTTAATTATTCATTAAAAACTTGGATAAAACTCAAAGTAACTTTCAATAATCTAGATTATAATTTGTATTTCAAGATGAATATGTAATCAACTCAAATTTTCTATGCAATTAAAGGACTTATCAAGCTCAGTACTTAGGCATTTTTGGAAAATTAAGATAGGAGGGTCCCCATTCTAGGAATACAAGGTATTTAAGCACCAAAAAATGAAAACCTCTATAGGGAAACATTGAGAAATGTTAGAATCTAGATCTTTTGTTCAAAGATGAATTAAAAATTAATCATCTCATTAGGTCTTTCAATTAATATCAAGGATAATTTTAAGAACTAATGAAAGATCATGAGATGGAATTAGAGTTTAAATATTTTATAAAATCATACTATGTGTGTGCTTTGAATTTCATTAACCATTGCCATTAGGTTCAAAAATGATAACTTTCAAGCTTTAAGACATTAGAATATGAAAAAACTTAAGCATTCTTTAGATTTAAATAATAATTATTTGATAAATTAGGGATGGATTGGGAATTTATCTACTTCTATCTAGGAATCCATAGCCATGTTAAAGATACCTTTATCTCCACTTTGAGCCTTGCTCTACTACCAACTAGGTGTCCATAGCCCCAATAGAGATTGCCTAAATCACCATCTATAAAACATGAAGTAGTTCATGATTTGAATTCATCACTGTATCATATTTTTTGTTTTATTTTTTATTATAATTGAATTCATAAACCATAATGGTTGGGAACCAAAATTATCCAATTGTAAGGATTCTATCAATACGTAGTTTGAATGTTATTCACTCTTAGATAACAAGTTCTGCTTTGGTAATTCATTTAGTGATTTGTGAGGTAGTATGATGGTTTACATAGATTAAAACTCTTTCTTAACCAAAATATTAGTAAAATAAACTATATTATATATTTAAAATAACTTAGGATTTTCATGAGAGAATCAATTTCTAATTAACCCCACCTAGCTTTTCTAAATTAGAAAAATGCTAAGGGTTTTCATGCTTTGGACTATCAATATTTTAAGATCATCAAATTACTTATTCCTATTGAGGATCAAGTGGATAAAAATTGAGCCAAATATTTCTTTTCTAGAGTAATTATAACTAATATAAAACACACAATAGAAAACAAACACACAACCAAAAAAACAAATCAAGAAAGGGAGCAAAGCAGAAAAATAGATTAGAAAACAAGAAAGGACAAAACAAAAAACCAAACTAGTCTACTCATACCTACTCTAACTCTAAAAAAGATTAATCTCCTTGTATAATTTTTGATATAGAATCAAAAAAGTAATGCTTCATGTATTGTCCATTGACTGGTAAGGCTAGGCCATTCCCTTGCAGGTCCTTGAGTCTGAATGCATTTTCTCCTAGTATCTCTACTACTTGATAGGGTCCAATATAGAGAGGAGTGAACTTGTCATGTTGTCTTTTTTTCTCATGGGCATTATCCCATAATAGTAATAAGTTTAAGATTCAAAATGATTTAATTTTGGATCATTTATCAAACCATATTTTCAAAATGTTCTGATGCTTACTGAAGCTTTTCAGTGCTTCATTTCTAACATCTTCCATTTGGATGATGTTTAGGATTTAGAACTATACTCTATCATCATATTCCATGTACTTAGCCATAAATTCATATGTAGGAAGCTTCAAGTTGATATGAAATATATGTTTCTACCCATAAACTAGTAATAATAAGGATACCTAGAGTGCCTGCTTGTATCTGTTCATGTTTGCCCAAAGAGAAAATTTTAGTAGGGACTACCATTCTCTTGGTCTCCTTTCCATGGACTTATTGATTTCATTCATCAAGTTTCTATTAGTGTATTGATCCAATCCATTACCTTGAGGGTGGTATTTTGAGGTATACTTGATAACTATATGATTATCATATGCCCATTTAATGAACTCAACTGAGGAAAAGGATGGACCATTGTCACACACCAAAGATAAGGGTGCCTTAAATCGAGTGATAATGTTTTATTTTAGGAACTTGATGACATATATTATTGTTTTCTTCTTGGTGTACACTACTTCAATCCACTTAGTGCAATATTTTTTGGTAGTGAGTAAAATTTATGACCTACTGAGGAGTTTGGATCGATTACTCCTACGATGTTGAGGTCCCATTAGACAAATGGCTTTGCCTTGATTACTGGTTGTAAATGCATGGTTGCCTTTACCTTTATTCAATCAAATACTTGACATTGGTAAAAATTTTCACACATGAACATGTGTGTATTTGAATATAGTCAAAAAATAATAGGCATCCCTCAATATATTATGTGATGTGGTGCACCTTGAAGAGTGACCGCTTCCCAATTTATCATGGAAATTATCCATGATATTTATTACTTCAGCTTTGTAAACACACCTTAGGTAAATTCCTTCATATTTATTTATGTATAGGAATCCTCTTTTGATCATGAAGTGAGATGATCTCAACCTGAGGGCTCAATTCTTTTCTTTCTTGAGGTGTGGGAGACATGATCCATGTAGTAAATAATGAATAATGTGAATGTGTTTGTACCAATCTCTACCAGGTACTTACTTCACTTCTACCTACAAAACATCAATATGAGGATCAATGTTTACACTAAGTTGGATTAGACCTTACCTCCTTAATAACTTAGAAGATTTTATCTCTAAGTTATATTATTGAAGCTTAGTCATCCACTTCCCTCTTATTTCTCCAAGTTCATTCTATCCCGACATTATATTGACAACTAAGTCAAACACTAAGGCATATGTCTTAATTCTGAGGATGTAGTTTTTGAAATTCTTGATAACATCTACTAGTGAATAAGATTGCTTGTCCATGATAGGATAGTTCATCTTGGTATTCTTTATGTTGGTGCTCATAAAGGATATGGGGTGTTCTTTGTCATCTTCTTTTTGTGTTAATACAACAATAATGGTATGATTAGAAGTAAAAGAGTACATATATAAATATTTATTAAAGTTAGGAATTATCAGGATGGGAACTTGAACAATAACATCCTTGATGTCATAAAAGGCCTTCTTTGGTTTAGGAGTCAATTCTATTTTTGCATTTTTCTTTTTCATGGCATTGAATGGTCTCACTATTTTTGTAAAACCATAAATAAACTTTCTTACAAAATTGATTTTTCCAAAGAAAGATTTTAACTCCTTTTTTTACTTTGGAACTTCTACCTTTAAAGTTTCATTGATCCTCTTAGGGTATGTGGTCATACATTCTTGAGTGATCACATGTCCTAGGATTTTACCTTCAGTCACATAAAATATGCTTTTCTTGAGGTTCAAGGAGATGACATACCTCTTACACTTTTCCAACACTTGTTCTAAATGCATCATATGATCTCCCCTATTTTTAGATAAAATTGTTGGATCATCCATGTAGATAATAATGCATTTACCTATTATTCCATAGAATGCATTGTCCATTGCTCACTGGAAGTTTGATCCCACATAGATAAGTCTGAATGGAATTAATTTGTAAGCAAAACTTTCCCATTTAGTTGTGAAATAAATATTCATTCTATAATTTTTATTTACTAGAACTTGGTTGTAGCCTAAAAATCCATCAAATAATGACATCATTCAAGAGCCACTTACCAAATGTATGGTAAAGGATAATTATCCTTTTTGAAAGATCTGTATAAGTTCTATAAATAAACACAAAGTCTTATTTCTCCAATCTTATTTTTCACTGGAATAAGTTTGTCCATCCATTTTGAGTGTTTTATAGGAGATATTATCCTTACATCAAGCAATTTATTTACTTCTTTATAAATCAGTGGTTTTAACACTTGATTTACTAATCTTTGTCTTTGCCTGAAAGGATTATAGGCTTCCTTCAATGGGATATTGTGAGTAATCACATTAGATTCAAATATCTTGAAGTTATCATATGACCATGAAATAACATCCTTGAATATGGTTAAGAGGGAAACAAATTTCTTCAATTATTCATTGGTACAAACTAGGATAATGTTGACATTTTTCTCATTTTCAGGACTACCTAAGTTGACTTGATTGTAGTCCTTTCCACTTACTTTAAACTTCTTAGTTTCATTTTCTTGTTTATGTGGGTCAAACATTATTTCCAAAGAGATCATACCTTTAGGGATTCAATTATATTTAATCTAGATTACTCCATCTTCATTGTCTTTCAAACATTCTTCAAAACTTTCACCCTATTCATCAATGATATGAGATTTAAATACACCAACATTGCACAAGAAGTTAATTATCTTTTGGTCATCATCAATGTCTTGGAGGTGATTGATGTTTTTTGGTATACAAGGGCATGAGATTATCTCCATAGGGAATTCTTATAAGTTCAAAGCCTCCAGAGGTATCAAGTTTGTTTTTGCTAAAGCTAAAGCATCTACTAAATGATTATGTTCCCTAGGCAAGGAAACAATGTTGAATGAGTCAAAATACTCAATTAGGTCCTAAGATCTAAACTTATACTTTATTAAACAAGAAAGTCCTCATTTATATCTGCTTCTAATTTGATTCAAAAATAGTTTAGAATCACCATAAACTAATAGCTATCTAACTTTATGTTTAATTTTAAATTAAAGTCCTAAAACAAGACTCACTTCATGTTCTGTTAAATTGTTAGTGCAAGAGAAATTTAATTGGTAATAAGATAGATATTGTTTGACTTAGGGATTTGATAGAATGATTCCCATACCTAAGCCTTTTTTTTCTCTTTCACCTTCAAAGTGAAATGTCCAAGGATCTTTGTTTCATTCTTATATCTTGTTATCACTTGCAATAATGTTAATGGTTTCTAGAGTATAAACACCCAAGTCATAGGATTGGTAATTAACCTTCTCATTTTTGGAATTGTAATCTATAATAATATACTTCATCTTGGGCTCTCAATCAATCTTGATCTAATTTGGGATCCCATGCCAAGGCAGCCACATGTGAGAACAATCTATGGACATGTATCCATTTAAGGATTTGGTCCAATCATGGCTCAATAACAATCCATAAATGTCAAGTATTTTAATGACTTAGATGTATATGAACTAATATATGTGAGGCTCATGAGCTAGATATATATGGATATTCAATAGTTTTCCTATTACCTTCACTCTTGACTTATCCAACTATACCACTTCTTTCTCATATTTAACTTGGTTTAATTCTAGCTTCTCAAAAACTTTGAGAGGCACAATATTAGTTGAAGCATCAAAATTAAGTAATAAATTATGGAGGTTCTTACAAAAAATTATAACAATCAATAAAAATGGTATAACTTCATGCTTACTCTTATACATCACTACATTTTCATGAACTTGTTTAGCCTTGCTAGAGCTAGTCTTTTAATTTAGTGACTTCAACAATAAATCATGTTGTTTAGGGATTTGTGTGAGCTTGTGCAATGTTATGTTTTACTTGATCTTCTTCATGTATTACAATATGTTGTATCCATATTTTGTTAATGTGGTGTAGGAAGCTTCTATTTTTGGTTGACTCTCCTTACCCTTATGATGTGGAAGGTTATTGTCTATCCTGCTATCAAGAGGTGTATCTGGTTTATTAGGTGGGGTAGAAGTTATCAAAGGTTATGACCTTTGCCTCTCATAGTATAGTTGCTTATCTAGTACTAATATAAGGCATGCATCTCTTCCACATTTTATTTAGGTTCATTCTCATCTTGGATGGTGAAGTCATAAATTTCAACCATGAGTATTGATATAGGGGATTTAGAGCTATCATTGGAGTTATCAAGGATTTTAGCATTATTTTGGTTAGTGGAATTCATGTTGAATCATGTTGAATCCCTATATTCAATTCTAGATGGCTTCAAATGCATGGAAAAAATCAACATAGTCAATTTCACCATGTTTATTATATTATACACTCAACACCAGTTAGGTAAGGCCATCTCACAAATATTTATTTTAGGTAGTTTTCTTAAAGGGGGCTCACTATTATTGTTAGGATTATAAAAAGGTCTATTATATCTTTGGAAGTTATAATTATTGTTAGATATTTCACCAATTTTACCCATCTATTTCTTAAGATCCAAGAAATCATTAGCTAGTTTTTGGATAGTCTTTTGGATCAAGTCTAACTCTTCATTTGGAGGTTCTAGGTTTTTGTTTTAGGTGGTAGATTGGATAGACATGTTTTTCATAGCACCATTATTTTATTATTTTAGGGATGGGCTCCAATATTTACTTGGTTAAATAAACCTAGTTATTTTTTAGGTGATGCATGGCTCAAGGGCAACTAGTTGATTATTGGTAGTTGGTTTAATGTAGGGTGTTTTTGGTTTGTATTGGGTATGACATTTAGATCAGGCAGTTTTGGATCAAAGTTTGGTATGAAAAGGCATGATCCCCTTAGAGGTGCATTTGCTCATCAATATGAATAGCCTCAACATAGGCCAAAGGTAATGTGTCAATATTATGGGATCTTCTCAAGAAGACAAATATCATTGGGTCTAAAGCATTTTTATATATCTCCAAATCTAATTCATTTATAGGTTTATATGGTGGAGACATCTAGATGTACATATTTTGAAATCTAGCATTAAATGTCCTTATTGATTCCTTTGGGTCTCTTTTCAAGGTTGTAAACTATTGGTACATGAGTTTTAGATAACTACCCTACCAAATTGAGTAATAAAGGCGTCATTAAAGTGATTCCACTTGATGATGGGATCTTTAGGTAAGTTAGAGAACTAATCATAATTAATGTCTTGAAATGTGAAAGGAAAGAGATGGTAAGCCACATCCTCATAGATCACATTAAGGAGTCTTAAAGACGACTTAAAGAAATTAATATGTTCTTTATCCATTATTATACATATGGGGGTAAAGAGAGGCAAATATTTCTATGGGTTTCTTGGCAAATCATGCATGGATCTAGGAACATTGATGGATGAACTAGCTAAACATGCCATGACTAGCACAAGGGGTTATAAGTTTTGGTAAGATGGAGAATTTGGCTAGGTCTTGGAATTTCTATGTCTTCCTTTATACTCTCTATCTTTTCTATGGGTCTCTAGAGATTCAAAAGGGGTCATGGGTTCAGATTGGGATTTGGTCCTAATCTTAGGCAATTCTAGGATGAAGGATAGGTTTTAAAAGCAAATGAACTACAAAGATAGCCTCCACATGTGCCAAATACTATAAATATAAACTATCTCTATAGGGTAAAGACTTAAATATACTATATCCAATGAATTTACTTAGATCTTTGATGATCTAAGATAGAAACCTTAGAATTCCTTAAAACTTTCACAAATGTTCATTAGCTTTGTACATAAACCTGTAAAGATTAGTGTTAAACCCATGAATCAAAGTGTTTATATGCCTTATTTAACATCTTAATAGTGTTTGAGCATTAGAATGCATTAGTACAAAGTTATACAAAGGTTTACTTAAATCCAAATTAAATAGAGCAGTTAAGGTCTTAAACACCTACATCCAGTATGACCAATAGGTTAGAGAATGATCGTTTAAAAAATACCCTAATTATTTAACAAATTTATGCCAAAATTTGCAAAGATGATCAAAATAGCCTTTAATATATGTAAATAATAGGGCATTTCACCTATTTTTACATGAATTTAAGTAAATATCTAGATTATTGAACCAAATTTTCACAAATGAACACTAATTTTGATGAAATATTTCAATGAATGCAAAGATTCATGTAAATAATGTAGATCCTTAGTATTATTTAACTATATATGCATAATTTTAAATAATTAAGCATGTATATGATGAAGTACACTATAATTTAATAAAGATGAATGAAAATAGTTGCATCAGACCCTCCTTCTAGCACTAAATTTTTCCTCCCTATTGATACACTTTTAGTGCTCTATGTGTCATTAGGGAACAAGGGTAAAGTAAGAAACTCAATTTAAAGTCCTATAATGACTTGGGGATTGATTTGTTTATACAAATATTGACTAGAACATCATAAATAGTAGAGATGTGATCACCACTTCAAAGTCTGCAAGTAGACGATGTTGTAGTGACAATAAGTGTTATGCAGTGACATTGTTTCTAGCTAATATTTGTGAATTATCTTAATGTTTTCCAATTATTTCCAAAAATGTAAATTAATATTGGATATATATATATATATATATCATGATTTATATATCATGATTTGAGATAAGGTGATTTATCGGTGGATCCAAGAGAGAGTAGGGTAGGGAACAAAAGAGATTGTGCTTAAGATGAATGAAGATGCCAATTCTGCTAACTTATAAGACAAATAGATGAAACTAAAATCTTCCAGCCCTAGAACAATAATCAAAGATAAATAAATGTAGTTGAATCTTCAAGGAAAGAAAATGCATGTATCTAGAAACATAATTTTCATAAAGATAACTCACTAGCAGTAAATTGCATAAGCACATCTAGTAGAAAATGAGAGAAAACATAGCAAATATATTATCAAATTAATCAACCTAGTGTTAAGCTCAAACTAATAGATGCATGCATAAAATGTAATTTCCATACTATTTTGAAAAAATGAAACAATTAGACATCAAAATATTGAGGAACAATAACATAAAAATAAATAATTAAGTACTATAGACAATCTCACAAATTATTTGGTTCTCTTGTATTGATTCTTGCATATAAGTGTTTCTAATTTACAAATGAGGGGAAGAACCATATTTATAGGCTCAAATTACTAAGGCATATTCAAGTGGGCCCATAAGTGGTGCCAAAAGTATATTAAAATGGTTGGCAAAGGAATATTCCTAATTCAAAATTACAAGGCATAACTAAATATTCTTTAGGGCTAGAGGTGGTTTTTGGCTTGTTTGCTATTATTATTGTTGCTACTTCTTATTTTTTTATTCCTTATTATTCTATACTTAAACACATTCCTTGTATTCCTTATCTATCTAAGTAAAATCTAGGATCATGAGCCTAAGTAAATCAAGCATGTCTTGGATTAGCTTATCATGCTTTATGAGTATCAACCTGAGTGCCTCTTTAATTGCCTCTACCTTATGTAGCCTCTGGTTGGAAAATGTCATAATGTCTATCACCTCAAAAACCATCTTGGCACTAGCCACATCTTTCTAAAATTGAGAAATTATAACCTTCATTTATGTTATGAATTCTTGCTCTTCTATGAAGGAGCCATCAGGATTGGTCACTCTAGTGATCATGGATCCTTTTGTAAGTGGGATATCTTAAATTCAATTTTCTCAATGGATGTATTTTCATCCTTTAGATACTCAAACCATCTCTTCAAAATCCTTCTCCTTTTCACGAGGATAGTCTATTTAGGCATAATGTCTTCAAGATGTAAAACTTTGAGGTTAGGAAACTCATTGCTTCTTGCAACTCTCACCATGTTTGCTCATTTGGTGTCATAGGGTACAAGAATTTTATCAAGCTTCATTAATTCCTTGGCTTGATGGATCCCATATCCTTGTATCTTATTCATAACTTTGTATGGGTTAAAAACATTTATCACAACATTGATTATTGAGATTAGGGTGTTGTCTAGGATAATGGGTAGTGTTTGCTCCTTCAACCTCTTTAGTTCCTATTGCATATCCTTTATTAAGGCAATAGTTGATTTTGTTTGTGCTTATACTAAGGATATAATATCTTATATATAATCTTGTATCTCTCCAAGCCTAGATTTTATCTTAATAGTCAAAGTGAAGTGTGTATGTTCACTCTCGTATATCGTAATCAAGCTTGATTTTCGTTGCTCTAGTTATATTTTGACTACCCTTTTCATGGTTCTAGTATCAGTGTCAAACCTCATAATAATTTTGGTTGCATCTTGGATCTATTGAGGTCTCATTTGACTTATTGTCTTAATCATGCCCCTTATACAATTTAGGGTATCCAAAGGTGATGGTTGTGTGAGAGGTGGCTATAATGGGAGTGCTTGGGTAGAATAAGAAGTTAGGGTTGTATCTAGGATATATAAATTGGTAGGGTCTAATTGCACAAGTGTATCAAATAAGGATTTAGTCATGCCTATGAATAGAATAAATTAGGGTAATGTTGAAGGCCTAACAATTTTGGCTATTTTGGTGGGGTGAAGTGGTTTCTATGAGGTGAATGATTTTGGAAAGGGTTTAAGTGGTTTGGTAGATGTAAGGGAGCCAAAGGTGAGTGATGCACTAGTTATGGTAGCTTGAGAAGGGGTAGAACCCATAGCTTGGATAACACTAATGCTTTGGGATCCTAGTGGATGTGGAATGTTGGTAGTGGCATGGGAGATTAATTGGGGAATGGTGCCCCCAAAGGAAGTAGTGGTGGGGGATGTGAACATGGGAGTGGTAGTAACAATAAAAGCAAGAATAGTTGTGAATGTTATAATAATAAGGAATGAAGGAAATATTGTAGTACTTATATTAGGAGTTTGGGAAGTTGATGATGGAGATACTACTATCATTACAATTTTGGGGGACCTCTTCCTTGTATAAACTCTTTCAATATTCCCCCTAGATAACACTTGTAGTCTTTTCAAGAAGATCTCAATTTTTTGTTGCCATTCCTTAAGATCAATGACATTGGGACCTAGATGGTTGAATTTTTATATGGTAGTTTCCTTAATAGATATAATGACTATTATAGGTTCTTGAGGGGCTAGGATAGCTACTTGACCTTCCTTGATCAGAGCTTAGAGGCATGTCTTGCCCACTTGGAGTAGCCTAAAGTGGCATATTTTAGAGTCTATTTTTGATAAGATGAACATTATCCTCTTCTTTCTCCTCATAATTTTCATTGAGCATGCTCTCATGATTTTGTGGGAGATGAAACTTCACTATGTCTTATTCCCCATTTCTTAGTCAAGCCTCATTTCAAGAGGTATATTATTCCTTGAACCATTTCTTAGGAATACTTCATTCATTACATCAAGGTATATCCAAGCATGCACCTCATCCTGATGCTTATATTCTACAACCACATCCCTTTTAAGTTTGAGGAGGTGATTGGAAATGAATTAGTTTTGATCCCATATCTTGAAGTCATCCTTGAGAAACAAGTATGAGTCCCTATGCCTCACTGCCACTATTATGTCTTGCCATTTCTTTACATTGGCTCTCCCTAGTTGGTAAGATGCCTTGTGGGGGTGTATTCTTCTTCCTCTTGAAGAGGCCATCAATTCTATGGAGCATTTGGTAAGCTATCTCCTCTTTGACCAACTTCATTATCACATACCTTGGTAGCCTAAGGGGAGATACCATTACCCCTTATACTCAGATGAATGTACAATTACGGTATAGCTAGAAGCTACTTATGTCTCTTATTACCTACCTAACTTTTGATAGCACCCTTTGAATTTTGTATTCTATGATTGACTTGTAGATGGGGATAAAAATCCTTTGCAATTATCTTGATATTTCACTTGAAGTGGTGGATGTTCAATTCAGAGAATGATTGGGATAAAACTTTGTCTCTTAGAGGACCATGTATTTGGACCCAATAACATAATTTCATAGATGTATCTAGTAGATAGCTCATCATGAATAATGGGGATCCATTATTTTATGTGTCATTCATAGTAGTGGCTAAATTCTCACTAATATTATCCTTAATAAAGGGAATAGATTGATCCGTGGGATTATCCTTATGTTTATATACCCAATATGTGCATTGCCAAATACCTTGTTTAGTAAGGTCATGCCAATCCTTACCTCTTTTTTGAATTACTGGATACTTAGGTCCCCCTGTTCATTCATGTAGATAATCCCCTTTGGGTTAGTTACCCATGAGGTTAGGAATTTATCTAGAGAGTACACCTCATACCAATTTTTAATGATGCTTAGGCTATATTCCATCTACGATAGCGATCAATCATAGTATTTTTTCAAAACTAGGCCAAATGATGAAATAAATTAGGAGCCCTTGGTATATGGATTTGATAAATATATCCTCACATTTTGACATCCCAAATATGTCATATATTAGGTCAACACATGGCATGACATCTGGTTTTACTACAACTTTGTGGAGGCTGACAACTTGGATTCTTAGGATGTCTGAGGCAAGATGAATAACATGGGGCATGGTCTTAAAATTGTCAAGATCCATATATTCTTCAAAATTATAATATACAATACTATAATGATTTTTCCCTATGTCTATGGCCTTAGGGATGAACTCTATGTCCTTAAAAATGTCTAAATTACCATATTGATATAGGACATCATCATTTTAAAATGAAATGCCCTTACCAGAAGTAAAAGGTCTTACCTGTGCCATTTTTGTAATGTCTATAGGTAATAATTATAATATTTTTATACTTCTTTATAAATCTTAGAGATCCAATAATGGTGGCGTGGGTGTAATCTAGGAATAACTCGAGCTTGGTCAAACTTTGAGAATGTAGATAATAGAGAGAACAAATATTTAGGGCTTCAAATGTAAGTGTAGGTAATAATGATTGAGTTGGGTAGACTTTTGAAGATTGCCTTCATTAATGCAAGGTTGGATGGTGATATCCTCACATTTGAATTTATATTAAGTGTTGATTTAACTTTAAGGCTAAATATCACCATATTTTGACACATGACATACCACTTTCAATCCAATTGGGCACTTTTGGGGCCTAAATCAGCTAAATTACTTAGTCAATTCAAATAAAAACACATGTCATCTTCTTATTCCACTCATGCACTTTAGATGAGGCTCTATGTGATGAATCATTTGTTCAATGCCACATGATATCACTTGATTCATGGTGAGTTCTAGGGTGGGGCCCTCTAATTTGGTTGGTTATGAGAGTGGTACTTGTCACTTTCACAAGTATCATAACTTTTATTGGATAGGTGGATCTCTTATGAGTAATAATGATCTTTCTTGGATAGGTGTCACCTTCAGAAGGATTTTGGATAGCTATTGGCTACTTTGTGTCAATCATGTGGCTCAAATAGAGCCATGTGTCACTCTTAAGGGCAATCTTTAGATTTTGGATGTAGATTTATGGGAATGGAATGTAGTATCATCTCTTAGGTCTAATGGGGACACACATCATTTTGGTGGGCCTTCAAAGGTGTTATTTGGATCTTTAAATAGATGTAGCATGGGCATGACAAGTTTCTTTGTAGGGAAACACATCATTCTCACAAACTTATCTTCATTCCTCTATCACTTATCAATCTATAAAGGGGCCTTTTACAACTATACACCATCAATATTTGATCAAATGGATCAGTGAATTCCGCACATTAATTCAATGAGCTCTCATGAGCCTTAGATTAGATGGCTCAAGTGTATCCATGTGTTGATCTCTAATGAATCTGAAGTAATCATGTGGCACTTTGGAAGATTTTTTAGGTTGTGCTTGGGACATACAAAATCATCTCATATATTTTTGGATCATAATGGGATATGTGGCAACTCATATTTGGATGAACATACTCATAGGATCTAGGATCTTGACACATAGCCTATGTATTTGAATTCTAATAGCTAGTTTCTTTATGAGCTCTTGGGATGGCACCATGTGGTTTATGACCTTTTTAGATTTTATTGAAATTTCCTACATGTAGTGTATTTATTTTATCCAATGGCATAGCTTGAAGTTTTGATAGAAGATAATTATGCCTCAGATAAGAACCATGGCAACACATGGCATGTTAAAGAGTGAGTATTCTTTTGGAAGCCTTTATATAATTTGACGTCATGTAAGGCATCAAAGTCTACTACCTTTAAGTTGACATCCTTTGAAGTCATGTTATAAGTTTAGTTAGAATTTGGGAAACATCAAATGCCCATCACAAGCATATTATAATAAGTTTAAATAAAAAATTTGGAAGTAAATAATTTAACAAAGCAAAAGGTTAATATAGTAAGATCCAATGAAGCTAGTTATGTTCATGCAAATTGAATAAGTAAGTAGAGAATTCTTGGTGAAGCTTGTATACATATTTTTAATCCATCCATGGTTAATTATTCATTGAAAACTTGAATAAAACTCAAAGCAACTTGCAATAATTTAGATATTTATAAATGATAATATGTATTACAAGATGAATATATAACCAAGAATTGCTAGGAAGTATTAACTCAAATTATCTATTCAATCAAAGGACTTATCAAACTTGGTACTTAGGCTTTTTTAGAAAATTAAGATAGGAGTGTCCCCATTCTAGGAGTAGGGGTAGTTGAGCATCAACAAATGGAAAATTCTATGGGGAAACATTGTAAAATGTTAGAATCCAAATATTTTATTCAAAGATGAATTAGAAATTAATCATCTCATTGGGTCTTTAAGTTAATATCGAGGCCTATTTTTATAATTAATGAAAACTCATTATCTAGAAATAGATTTCATATATTGTAAACAATCATACTATGTATGTTCTTTGAAGTTCATTAACCATTACCAATGGGTTCAGAAATGATAACTTTCAAGATTTAAGACATCAAAATATGAAATAACTTAAGCATTCCTTAAATTTAAATAATAATGCTTTGATAAAATAGGAATGGCTTAGGAATTTATCTTCTTCCATACAAGAATCCATATCTCTAATAGATATACCTTTGACTCCACTCTGGGCCTTGCTTTACTGTCAGCTAGGCATCCATATCCCTGATAAAGATTGCCTAAATTTCCATCCACAGAATATGAAGCAGTTTATGATTTCACTTCATTGGTGTATAATATTTTTTGTTTTCATTTTTTAATATACCTACATTCATGAACAAAAATTGTTGGCAATCAAAATTGTCTAGGTTTAAGGATTGTGTCAAGACATAGTCTAAATTTTATTCAATCTTAGATAACAAGTTCTACTCTAGTAATTAATTTAGTGATTTTAGAGGTAGTATGATGGTTTACATAGATTGAAACTCTTGTTCAAGAAAATTCTTAGTCAACTAAACTATATTATATCTTTAAAACAACATAGGATTTTCATGAGAAAATCTTTATCTAATTAATCATGCCTAACTTTTCTAATTTAGAACAATGCTAAGGGTTTCCTTGCTTTAGACTACCAATGTTTTAAGATTGGTAATCCCTTATTCCTATTGAGGATTAGGTGGATAAAAATTGATCCATAGATTTCTTGTCTAGAGGACTTATTACTAAGATAAATCACACAATAGGAAACAAACACACAACATAAAAGCAAAGCAAGAAAGGGAACAAAACAAAAAAATAGAGTAGAAATCAAGAAAGGACAAAACAAAAAATCAAACTACTCTAGTCCTACCTACTCTAATTCTAAACATGCTTACCCTTCTTGTGAACTTTAGGATAGAGCATCATAGAAGTAATGATTCATGTATTATATTTGAATGGCAAGGTTAGGTAATTCCCTTATAGGTCCTTGAGTCTCAATGTGTTTTCTCCTAGTATTTATTATACTTGATAGGGTCCATACAAATAGGAGTCAACTTTTCATGTTGTCATTTTTTCTCATGGGCCTTGTCCTATAGTAGGATTAAGTCTAAGATTCAAAATTATTTATTTTTGGATCAATTTTCAAACCATATTTTGATAATGTTCTGAATCTTGCTAAAGTTTTTCAATACTTCATCTCTAGCATATTCCATTTGGATGATGTTTAAGATACGGGACTACACTCTTTCATCATATTCCATGTAATCGGTCATGAATTCATATATAAATAGCTTCAAGGTGATGTGAAATATACGTTACTACCCATAAACTAGAAAGAATGGGGATGCCTAGAGTGCCTACTTATATATGGTCATGTTTGCCCAAAGAGTAAATTTTAATAGGGACTACCATTCTCTTTGTCTCCATTTTGTGGACTTTTTGATGGCATTCATCAAGTTTTTGTTAGTATATTCAACCACTCTATTACCTTGAGCATAGTATTTTTAGGTAGACTTGATAATTATCTAATTATCATATGCTCATCTAGTGAACTAAGCTGAGGTATAGGCTAGGTCATTGTCACACACCAGAGACAAGGGTATCCTAAACTAAGTGATAAATTTTTATTCTAGGAATTTGATGATGTATTGTTCTATTATTCTTGGTGATCACTACTTTGGTCCACCTAGTGCAATAGTATATGGTGGTGAGTAAATATTTCTGTTCCACTTAGGAATTCAGATTGTTTACTCCTAAAAATTTGAGGCCCCATTATGTGAATGGCTTTGCCTTGATTACTAGTTGTAATGGCATGGTTGCCTTTACCTCTCTTTGGTAAAATAATTGACATTGGTGGAATTTTTTCACATGAGCATGTGTGTCTTTGAATATAGTCATCCAATAATAGCCAACCATCAATATCTTATGTGTTTTGGTGTACCCTGAAGAGTGATCACTTCTCAATTTATCATGGAAATTATCCATGATCTCTATTTCTTTATCTTTGGAAACACACCTTAGGTAAATTCCTTCATAGTTCTTTCTGAAGAGGACTCCTATTTTGATCATGAAGTGAGATGATCTCAACCTAAGGGATATTTTTTATTCTTTCTCGAGGTTCAGGAGACATGATCCATGTAGTAAATAATGAATAATGTCTTTATACCAATTTTGACCAGGTACTTCATATTTTTTCTACCTATAAAACATCAATACGAGGATCAATGTTTGTAATGAGTTGGATTAGACCTTTCCCCCTTACTAACTTAGCGTATTTTATCTCAAAGTCATATTATTAAAGCTTGGTAATCCACTTCCCTCTTCTTTCTACAAGTTCATTCTATCCCAAAATTAGCTTGATAGGTTGGTCAGACACTATGGCGTATGTCACCATTCCTAAGGATGCAGTGTTTAAAATTATTGACAACCTCTACTAGTGTGGATTTTTTGTTTATCCAAGATAGGATAGTTTAGCTTGGCATTATTTAGGTTGGTTCTCATAAAGGCTATAGGGTGCTCTTTGTCATCTTCTTTCTGTGTTAAGACAACAATAATAGTATAATTAGAAGCAAAATAGTACATATATAAATATTTTTTTAAGTTAGTACTTATCAGAATAGGAAATTCAACACTAACATCCTTGATGTCCTATAAGGCCTTATTCACTTCAAGATTCTATTCTATTATTGCATCATTCTTTAGCATGACATTGAATGGTCTCACTATTTTCAAAAAACTAGAAATTAAATTTCTTACAAAATTGATTTTTCCAAAGAAAGATCTTAACTCCTTTTTGATGTTTGGAGCTTCTACCTTTGAAATTGCATTGATCCTATTAAGGTATATGGTCATACATTCTAGAGTGATAACATGTCCTAAGAGTTTACCTTTAGTCACAAAAAATATGTTTTTATTGGGAGTCAAGGAGATGTTATACCTTTGTCACTTCTCCAACACTTATTCTAAATGCATCATATGAACTCCCCTATTTTTAGAGAAAAATATCAGATCATTCATGTAGATAATAATGTATTTATCTATTATTCCATGGAATTCATGGTCCATTTCTTAGTAAAAGGTTTTTACTACATCTATAAGTTTGAATGGCATCTATTTGTAAGCAAATGTTCCCCATTTAGTGGTTAAGTTAGTCTTCATTCTACCAATTTTGTTTACTAGGGCTTGGTTGTAGCCTGAAAATCCATCCAAGAATGACATCATTCTAGATCTACCTACCAGTTGTATGAATTCATCTAAATATGGCAAGGGATAATTATCCTTTTTTAAATATCTATTTAAGTTCCTTAAATGAACACAAAGTCTAATTTATTTACTCTTTTTATGCACTAGCACAAGGTTGACTATCCTGTTAAGTGCTGTATAGGAAATATTATACTTGCATCAAGAAATTTCTTTACTTCTTTCTAAATCAATTGTTCCAACATTGGATTTATTAGTCTTTGTATTTTATTGAAAGGCTTACAAGATTCCTTCAATGGGATAGTGTGAATAATCACACTAGTGTCAAATATCCTCAGGTCATCATATGACCATGTAAGAACATCCTTGAATCTTATTAAGAAGGAATAAACTTTATTCAATTCTTGATTGGTACAAACTAGGCAAATGTTGACATTTTATTCATTCTCAAGACTTCCCAAGTTGACTTTAGTCCTTTGCACTTAATTTAGGCTACCTAGATTCATTTCCTTGTCTATCTAGGTCAAGTGGTCTTTCCAAAGAGATCATGCCTTTAGGGATTTGATTATATTTAAGTTGGATTACTCCATCTTCATTATCATTCAAACTTTATTAAAAAATTTCATCCTATTCATCAATGATATGAGATTCAAATACACCAACATTGCACAAGAAGTCAATTATCTTCTGGTCATCATCAAAGTATTGGAAGTGATTGATGTTATCTGGTATATAAGGGCATGCAATTATCTCCATAGTGAATTCCTACAAGTTCAAATCCTCAAGAGGTATCAAGTTTGTTGTTGCTGAAGCTAAAGCATATACTAACTGATTATGTTCCCTAGGCAAGGAAACAATGTTGAATGAGTTAAAATACTCAATTATTTCCTATGATCTAAAATTATAATTTCTTAAAAAAGAAAATTTATATCGATATCTATTTATAATTTGATTCACAAATAGTTTAGAATCACCATAAACTAATAGTTCTCTAGCTTTATGTTTAATTGTAAACTGAAGTCCTAAAACAAGAGCTTCATATTCTATTAAATTGTTAGTTCAAGAGAACCATAATCTTTAAGAAGATATATATTGTTTACCTTTGGGATTTTTTGTCATGATTCCCACAATTGAGCCTTGTTTAGATCTCGTACCATCAAAGTGAAATATATAAAGAACTTTTTTTGTTCTTCTTATATATTGTTATCACCTGTAATAATGTTAGTGGTTTCCAAAGTATAAACACCCAAGTTAGAGGATGGGTAATTCACTTTCTCATTCTTATTATTTTACTTTGTAATCATATACTTCATCTTGGGATCATAATCCATCTTGATATGATTTTGGATCCCATGCCAAGGTAGCCACGTGTAAGAGTAATCCATGAACATGTATCCATTTAAGGATTTGGTCCAATCATAGCTCAATAATAATCCATATGATTTAGGTATGTCAATGACTTGGATGTCAATGAACTATTGTATTCGAGGCTCATGAGCTAGTTGTATATGGATACTCAATAGTTAAGCTATCACCATCACTCTTGACTTGTCTAACAATACCACCACTTTCTCATATTTAATTGGGTTTGATCCTAGCTTCTCACAAATTCTTAGAGGCATAATATTAGTTCAAGAACTAGAATCAAGTAAGTAATTATGAAGGATCTTACCAAAAATTATAATAGTATATAAGAATGGTGGAACTTCATGCTTACTCTTGTATATCACTACATTTTCATGAGCTTGTTTAACCTTGCTAGAGCTAGGCTCTTCATTTATTGACTTCAACAACAAATCATTTTATTTAGTGATTTATGTGAGCTCATGCAAGGTTATTTTTTTCATTAATATTATTCATGTATTAAACTATGTTGTATCCACCTTATGTTGATGTGATGTAGGAATATTTTGTTATTGGTTAACTCTCCTTACCCTTGGGGTGTGGATGGTTATTGTTTATCCTACTATTAGGAGGTGTATCTAGTTTATTAGGTGAGGTGCAAATTATTAAAGGTGGGTTGTGATCTTTAGTTATCATAGCATAGTTAATTCTATGGTATTGATAATGCATGTACCTTTTCCACATTATCTTTAGGTTCATTCTCATCTTGGTTGGGGAAGTCATAAGTCTCAACTATGAGGATTGATTCAAGGGCTATGGAGGTTTCATTAGAGTTATTAAGGATTTTAACATTGTTTTGGTCAATAAGATTCATGTAAAATCCCTATATTTGGCTTTATATGGCTTTAAATTCATGGTATAACTCAACATAGTCATGTTCTCCAAGTCTAGTTGTATTGTGCACTCGACACTAGTTAGATAAGGCCATATCACAAATATTGATCTCAAGTAGTTTGCTTAAAGGGGAATCACTATTTTTTAGGCTTATTAAAAGGTATATTATATCTTTATAAGTTACAATTCTTGTTATATATTTTATTGATGTTACCCATTTGCTTCTTAAGATCTAAGAAATCATTAGCTAGTTGTTTTACAGTCCTTTGGATCGAATCTAGATCTTCCTTTAGAGCTTCTAGGTTTTTTTTAGGTGGTAGCTTGGATATTCATGTTTTACATAAGCACCATTATTTGATTATTTTTGCGATGGTCCCAAAAATTTACTTGGTTAAATAAACTTAGTTGTTGGTTAGGTGCCACATGGCTCAAGGGCAACTGGTTGATTACTGGTAGTTAGTTTAATGTAGGGTGATTTTGGTTCATATTGGGTATGACATTTAGAGTAGGTAGTTTTGGATCAAATTTTGGTATGGAAAGGGTAGGATGCCCCTATGAATGCATTTTGTCATCAATATGAATAGCCTCTGCATAGGCTAAAGGTAATGTGTCAACATTCTGGGCTCTTCTCAAGAAGATAGTTGTCATTGGCTCCAGACCATTTTAATACATTTATAAAGCTAATTCATCTATAGGTTTATATGGTGGGTATGTTAGTGTGTAAATTTTTTGGAACCTAGTGTTTAATGTTGTTATTAGTTCCTTTGGGTCACTTTTCATGGTAGTAAACTATTTGTACTTGACTCCCAGGCTAAATACCCTACCAAATTGAGCAATAAAGGTGTCATTAAATTGACTCCACTAGATGATGGAATCTTCAGGTAAATAAAGGAACCAATCATAAGTGACATCTAAAAATTTAAAAGGAAAGTGATCACAAGACACATCCTTAAGGATCAAGTTAAGGAGCCTTAAATATGACATAAAAGACTTAATATGTTCTTCAACCATAATTTTACCTATGTGGGTAAAGAGAGAAAATATTTCTCTAGGCTTCTTGGAAAATCATGTAGGGTTTAGGGATGTTGATAGATGAACCAGCTAACCATGACATGACTAGCATAAGGGGTTGAAAGTTCTAGTTAGATAAGGAATCTGGCTGGGTCTTAAACTTTTTATGTCTTCCTTTATCTGCTCTAGGTTTTCTATGGGTCTCTAGAGATGTAAAAGGGGACATCGGTTTAGATCAAGATCTAGTATTAATCTTAAGTAACTCTAGGATGTAGGATGGGTTCTAAAAGCAAAGAAACTATAAAGATAGCCTCCACATGTGCCAGATACTACAAAGATCAACTATATACATAGGGTAAAGACTTAAATAGACTAGATCAAATGAATTTACTTAGATATTTGATGATCTAAGCTAGAAACCTCAAAAATCTTTAAAACCTACAAAAATGTGTGTTATCTTTACACATAAACATGAAAAGATTAGTGTTAAACCCATGAATCAAAGTGTTTATATTCCTTATTTAACAACCTAAGAGTGCTTGAGCGTTAGAATGTTTTATTAAAAAAATATACAAAGTTTTACCTAAATCCAAATGAAATAGAGCGGTTAAGGTCTTAAACACCTAGATCTATTATGAGCAACATGTTAGAGAATGACCTTTGAAAAAATACCTAACTCTTTAAAAAATTTATGCCAAACTGAGTAAAGATTATAAAAATAATATTTAATGTGTAATTAATAAGGTATTTCACCTATTTTTGAATGAATTTAAGTAAATATCTAGATTATCTTATCAAATTTTCATAAATGAACACTAATTTTAATGAAATATTTCAAATAATGAAAATATCCATGCAAAGGATGCAAAGATTCATTTAATAATGTAGATCCTCATTGTTATTTAATAATATATGGGTAATTTGAAATAATTAAGAATGTATATGATGAAGTACACTATAATTCAACAAAGATGCATTAAAATAGTTACATCAAGCCCTCCTTCTAGCACCATCTTTTCCCTCACTATTAATGCACTTTTAATGCACCCTATGTCACTAGGGAATAAGGGGAAAGTAAGAAACTCAATTTAAAGTACTGTAATTACTTGGGGCTTGAGTTGTTTATAAAAATATGTCTTGGAACAACACAAATAGAAGAGATGTGATCGTCACTTCAAATTCTACAAGTAGACCCTTCTATAGGGACAATAGGTATTATGTAGTGATATAATTTCTAGATAATCTTTGTGAATTATCTTAATGTTTGCTAATTATTTCCAAAAATTTGAATGAGTAATGGATATATATATATATAACATGATCTAAGATAAGGTGATTCATGGGTGGATCCAAGAGAGAGTAGGGTAGGACATAAAAGAGATTATGCTTAAGATGAATGATGATGCCAATTATGATAACTTATAAACAAATACATGAAACTAACATCTACCAGCCCTAACATAATGCTTAAAGCTAAATAAATGCATTTGAATACTTAAGGGAAGAAAATGTATGTATCTAACAACATACTTTGCATAAAGATAACTCACTCATAGTAAATTTCATAAGCGAATCTAGTAGCAAATGATAGAAAACAAATCAAATATACTATCAAATTAATCAACCTAGTGTTAAGCTCAAACTAACAGATGCATGTATAATATGTAATTGATAGATTAATTTAAAAAATGGAAAAAATAAGACATCAAAATCTTAAGGAACAACAAAACAAAAACAAACAATTAATCACTATAGATAATCTCATGAATTCTTTGGCTTTCTTGTATTGATTCTTGCATATAACTATTACTGATTTACAAATAAGAGTAAGACCCCTATTTATAGGATAAAAATTCCTATGACATGTTTATGTGGGCCCAAAATTTGTGACCAAGTATATTCAAGTGGCTAGAATGTTTACATTTCAAAGGAATATTCCTAATTCAAAATTACAAGGCATAATTGAATATTGCTAAGGGCCTGGAGGAAGCTGCTAGCTTACTTGTTATTGTTGTTGTTACTTTTGCTTATACTTATTTTTGAATTATTCCTCAGTCCATAATTAATCACATGCCTGGTAGTCTTTATCTATCTAAGCAAAATCTAGGATCATGGGCCTAAATAAATCAGGCATGTCCTAGATTAGATTATCATGCTTTATGAGTATTGGCCTAAGTGCCTCTAATTTATATAGCCTCTAGTTGGTAAATTACAAAATGTCCATCACCTCAGCATCCATCTTATCACTAGCCACATAATTTTGGAACTAAGAATGAAAAAATTCATTTATGCTCTTAATTCTTGCTCTTCTATGAAGGAGCCATTAGTCTTGGTAACTTTAGTGATCATGGCATCTTTTAGTAAGTAGGCTATCTTAAATTCAATTTTCTCAAAGGATGTGTTTGCATCCTTGAGATGGTTAAACAATATCTTCAAATTTCTCTTCCTATTAGTGAGGATGGTATGTGTAGGCACAATGTCTTCAAGAGGCAAAACATTGAGGTTAGGAAACTTGTTGCTTATTTTTACTCTCACCAAGTTTGCTAACTTGGTGTCATATATTACAAGATTTTGGTCAAGCTTCATGACCACCTTGGCTTGTTGGATCCCATATCATTTTCTCTTCTTCATAACATTATAAATGTTTGAAAAATTGATCATAACATTGATTATTAAGATTAGGCTGTTGTATAGCATAGTAGGTAGTATTTATTCCTTTAACCTCTTTAGTTCTTATAGAATCCCCTCTATTCAGGAAATAGTTGATTATGTTTGTGCTTACAATGAGGATATAAGATCCTCTATATACTATTTTACCTCTCTAGGGATATATTTTTTCTTGTTATTTAAAGTGAAGAGTGGCTCTTCACTCTCATATATCATAGTCAAGCTTGACTATGGTTGCTCTACTTGTCTTTTGACCACCCTTTTCATGGTGCCAATGTCAGTGTCAAACCTCATGCCAATTTGGGCTATAGTTTAGCTTTCTTGAGGCCTCCATTACCTTATTATATGTATCATGTCCCTTATCCAATTTGGGGAAGTTGGTGATGATGGCTATGTGGGAGGTGTCTACAATGGGAGTGCTTGGGTAGAATAAGAACCTAGGTTTGTAGCTAGGATATATAAACTGGTGGGGTCTAATTCCCCAAGTGGATCAAACAAGGATTTAGCCAAGCCAATGTTTAGAATAAATGAGGGCAATGTTAAAGGCCCAATAATTTTGGCTCTTATGGTGGGGTAAAGTGGCTTCTTCTAAGTGAATTATTTTAGAAAGGGTTCAAGTGGTTTGGCACATGTAAGCAAGCCAAGGGTGAGTGATGCACTAGTTATGATAGCTTGAGAAGTGATAAAACCTAGAATTTAGATAACATTAGTGATTTGGGAGCTTGGTGGATGTGGAATGTTGGCTGTGGTATGGGAGATGAATTAGGGAATGGTTCCCCCAAAGGAATCATTGGTGGGGGATATGAACATGGGAGTTATAGTAGCAACATAAGTAGGAACAATTATGAATATTCTAATAATAGGGAAGGCAATGTTGCAGTACTTAAATTAAGACTTTGGGAAGCTGATGATGGAAACACTACTCATCTCATTACAATTTTGGGGGACCTCCTCCTTGTATAAACATTTTCAATAGTCCTCCTAACCAACACCTATAGTCCTTATAATAAGATCTCAATTCCTCATTTCCCTTCCTCAAGATCAATGATATTGGGACTTGGATGACCCAAGTCTTCTGTGGTAATTTCCTTAGTAGATATAGTGGTTATTGTAGGTTTTTATGAGGGCCTAGGATGGATGCTTGACCTTTATTACTCATAATTCAAAGGAATTTCTTACCCACTTAGAGTAGCCTAAAGGGGGGGCTGTAGGGTCTATTTTTGATAAGAGGAACATTATCCTCTTCTTCCTTATCCTCATAATCCACATTGAACATGCTCCCTTGAGTTGGTGGAAGCTGATGCTTCACTATGTCTTCTTTCCTCCTTTTTCAGTTGTGCCTCATTTCAAGTAGTATATTATTTCTTGTAACATTTCTTAGCACTACTTATTTATTTATTACATTGAGGTATATCTAGTCATTCACTTTGTCTTGATGATTATATTCTATAGCCACATCCATTTTAAATTTGAGGAGGTGCTTGGAATTTACTTGGTTTAGATTCCACATACTTCATTCATCCTTGGGTAATAGGTATGAGTCCTTATGCCTCATTTCCACTATTACATCTTTCCATTGCTTTACCTTAGATCTCCCCATATAGTAAGGATCCTTGTTGGGGGGTATCTTTTTCTTCCTCTTGAAGAGGTGCCATCAATTCCATGGAGCATTTGGTAATCTTTCTCCTCTTCTACCAAATTCATCAACACATACCTTGGTAGCTTAAGGGGAGCTACCATTACCCCTTTTACTCAGATGACTATACAATTGGGGTAGATATACAAGCTACCTATGTCTCTCAGTGCCGACCTAACATCTGATGGGACCCTTTACATTTTGTATTTTGTGATTGCATTGTAGATAGGAAGATATAAATCCTCTATAATTATATTGATACTCTAATTTAAGTGATAAATGTTTAGTGTAGATAATGATTGGGTTATAACTTCTTGCCTCTTAGGGATCATGTATTTAGACCTAATTACATAGTTTCATAGATTAAGTCCAATAGATAACTCATCATGAAGAATGGGGCTTTATTATTTCATGTGTCATTCATATTAGTGGATAAATTCCAACCAATAATATCCCTAAGGTGGGGGGGGGGGGGAATCTGCTAATCCTCCAAGATTAGCTGTAGTAGTGGGATCATCCTTATATCTACATAACCAATATGCACATTGCCAATTACCTTTTTTAGTAAGGCCATGCCAATGCTTACCCCTTTTCTAAATTAGTGCATAGGTAGGTCCCCTTGTTCATTCATGTAGAATTTATCTAGAAAGTACACCTCATACCAATTTTTAATGATGCTCAAGTTATATTCCACCTCTGGTAATGGTAGGTCATAGTAATTTTTGGAACTAGGCCCAACGATGAAGGTAATTGGGAACCCTTGGATCATGGTTTTGAGAAATCCATCCGAATATTTAGACATCTTGAAGATGTAATATACTAGGTTAGCACATGACATGAACTCTAGTTTCATTATGAATTTTTAGAGATCATAAACTTGAATTACTAAGATGTCAGAGGCAAGTTGAATAATGTGAGGCATGGTATTATTATCATCAAGATCCCTAGATTCTTCAACATTTTAATATACACTACTACAATTCTTTTCCCTTGTGTCTATGGCCTTGAGGATGAACTTTGTGTCTTTAAAAATGATTAAATTACCATATTGAAAAAAGAAACCATCATTTCCTAATGAAATTCCATTAATAGAAGTGGAAGGTCCTACTTTTGCCATTTTTGAAGTGTATATAGTTATCAATTGGCATCTTCTTGTACTTCTTTTAAACTCTTAGAGCTCCAAAATGGTGGCCTAGGTGCAATCTAGGAAGATCTTAAGCTTTGTCAAACTTTTAAAATGTAGATAGTACATAGAGAAAATGCTTAGGGCTTTGAATACAAGTGTAGATAATAATGATTGAGTTGGGTATCCTTTTAAAGATTAACTTTATTGATGCAATGTTGGATGGTGATTCTAGTTCATACCACATTAATGGTGAGATCATCACCTTTGTATTCAAATTTAGCACTTACTTGCCTTTGAATTACCATCAATTTTAGATTTAAGGCAAAATATCACCATATTTTGACATGTAGCATGCCACCTTTGATCCAATTAGGTGCTTGTAGGGCCTAATGTGGCTAAGTTGCTTGGTTGGCTCAAATATAGACATTTGTCATCTTATTACTCTCAGGGAGTCTAGATATGGCTCTATGTGATGACTCATTTATTCAGTGCCATGTGGCATATCTTGATTCAAGGCAAGTTTTGGGTTGGGGAGCTCTAATTAGGTTAGTTATGGGAGAGAAACTTGTCACTTTTGAAAGCAATCAGGACCTTTCTTAGATAGGTGACTCTCTCATAAGTAGTTGTGATCTTGCTTGGATAGGTGTCACCTTCACCACCTTGGATCCAACTGGGTGCTTATGAGGCCTAATATTATGAGGCCTAATGTCTCTAAGATAATTAGTAAACTAAAATCTAGACATGTGTCATCTTCTTATTTCTCTTGAGCACTCTAGATACAACTCTATGTGATGACTCATTTTTTCAATGTCACATGACATCTCTTGATTCAGGGCTAGTTTTTGGGTGGGGCCCTCTAATTTGATTAGATATGGGAGTGGCACTTTTCATTTTCAAAAGAAATCAATAACCTATTTGGATAGTTGAGACTCTCACAAGCAATCATGATTTTGCTTGGATAGGTGTCACCTTCAAAAGGCTTTTGGATAGATGTCAGCTACTTTATGTCAATTATGTGGCTCAAATGGATCCACATATCACTCTTGAGGTCAATCTATTGATCTCAAATATATATTTGTGGGAATGACATGCAACATCATCTCATAAATATAGTGGGGACATACATCATTTTAGTGGGCCTTCAAAGGTGTTGTTTGAATCATTAGATAGAAGTAGCACATGCATGACAAGTGTCTTTGGAGGGACACACACCATTCTCATGAATTTATCTTTATTCCTCTACCACTTTTCACTATTATAAGGTGCCTTAGACAACTTTATACCATCAATATTTGATCAAATAACTCAAGGGATTTGATGTATTCATTTAATGAGATCTCACAAGCATTAGATCAGATAGCTTGAGTATATCCACATGTCAATCTTAGATGAATTTGAAGGAAGCATGTGACACTTTAGAATATTTATTGAGTTATTCTTGGGACATATGACCTTATCTCATATAATTATGGATCATAATAGGACATGCAGTGGCTGAGATTTAGATGGAATTTATCATGAGATCGAAGATCTTGACATGTAGCCCATAGATTTAAATTCCAATGACTAGTTCATTCATGATCTTTTGGGATGGTGGCATGTGGTTCATAGGATTTATAGATTTGTTCCAAGTGTCCTATATGGAGTGCATTTATTTTAACCAATGGCATAGCTTGAAGTTCTGATAGTAGAGAAATAGGCCTTGGATAAGCACCATGGTGTCGTGTGGTATGCTGAGGAGTCAATATTCTTTTGTAAGCCTTTTTTTAGTTTGACATCTCATGAAGTGTTATATACCACTACCTTTAAGTTGACATCATATGAAGTCATGTGAAAATTTAAGTTAGAATTTAGGAAACATCAAATGATGATCATAAGCAGATTATGAAAAGTTTAAAGAAAAACTTTGTAAGTAAATTATTTAAATAAATAAAAAGGTTAATGTAGTAAGATCTAGCAAAGCTGGTCATGTTCATGATAATTAAGGAATCAAGTAGAGAATTCTTGGAAAAGCCTATCTATATATTTTAAATCCATTCATGGTTAATTATTCACTAAAAACTTTGATAAAACTCAAAGTAACTTGAAATAATCTAGATATTTCTAAATGCGAATCTATATTGCAAGATGAATATGTAACCAAGAATTTCAAGGAAGTATTAACTCAGATTTTCCATGTAGTTAAAATAATTATCAAACTTAGTACTTAGGCATTTTTAGAAAATTAAGATATGAGGGTCCCGATTTTGGGAATAGGGGGTAATTGAGCATCAATAGGACCTAATGAGTGTGTTAGCATTTTCATTTTTTTCTTTTCACTAGTGTGAATCTTGTGACATGAAGTAATGTACAGGTATTTTAGATTTGTAGTGCCTCAATGCATAACCATGTTACACCATGATTAGAATTTTAAGACTTGGTATATCCTCTTTTATGGCTTGGTGACTTTTGTAAGTATGTGACATTTGTGAAATGTGTGTGGAACATTGAGTGTGTACTCTCAGGTTCATTTTTAACCTTTTGAGTTGTATAGGTGATTGATTTATCAAGTGACCCATTATCGATGATTATATATAAGGTGGGTAAGTGAGTACATATTATAGTTTATGAGTTGTGAACAAGAGATATCTACCATAGTTCGATCCCTTAGATCAAACACCTCATGTATGATTACATCCTTCTTAATAATCAATTCACCTTCACCATTTATATTTTGTGTTGTGATTTTTTTATAAGCACGAGATGATTATCACTTAAATTTGTGTGCTTTATTTTTTAAGTCTTATGTTCATTAATCCTATAAATGGAAAATATTATAAGGCCATATTTATTTAGTACCACCTAGGGTGGTGGGATTTTTCTTATAGGAGAGTGTGGATGTCTTGGTTGATAATTCATATGTTAGGAGATTGTTTATGGATTATCACCCTTAAGTTATGTGGTTTTGGAAGAAGTGTCATATTTATTAGTTAGCTTAGAGGTGATTTTTTGTTATCTCATTCTCCTTTGACATTATAAGCTACCAATTACATTCATATTTTCTTGATGTTCATGGTTGTTTATTCTTTTGACCATATTCTTAAGAGTTCATGGGATAAATGTCTTTTAATTTTGGTTAGTATAAAATTTGTGGGATTGGGTGGATTGATACATCTATGTAGTTATTATTTTATTTCTCCCAATTGTGGAAATAGATTGTGGTATTATACTTACATATTTGGTAAGTAAGTAGTGATTTGAAAACTTTGAGTTGTGGCATTTTCTTTTTACCTTGTGAGGGCATGTAGGAATTTTTTAGATGAGAGTGCTCTAATTTTCACTTATGATGTTTTAAGGTCACTAATTTATCTAACTTGTGAACTTTGACCATAAGGAGTTGCAAACCTAGAATTATAGATTAATAACTATAAGTTGATTATAATTATTATGTTATTATACACCCTTGATTAGATTGATATTATTATATTTTACTTAAAGCATGTTATTTTAAAGATTTATTTTTATACACTTCACTAGAAGAGAGTAAGGTATAGGATGTGTATAACATATTGTCAATCTAGGGGTTGAGATAAAATTTTAATTTGTTATATTCTAGCCAATCAAGCAGGGAGATATTGTCTCACTTGTTCATTTATAAGGTTGAAAGGATGTGTGATACTTGACTTATGTATGTTATGTTAATTTTAACTTTATTTCCTTTTAACCATGAATATAAAATTATAGGTTAAGATGTGAATATTATAGTAATTATGTTTATCTTGTGGCAACTTAATACAATTATGGGTTAATTGTAAGATTTTTCTTATATGTATGTTGGTACATCTGAAATTACTTCTCATATAAGTATTGATTTTTATGATATGTTAGTATAGAATTATAACTCATTGAACCTTATGCACATCTTTTATATCATTAAGTCATGAATACCTAAGGGAAGATTCATGAACTAGGAATGTGAGTACTAAGTGATAGGAGTGGATCCTACTTAGTCTCACATTGAATTCATAGTCAATGAGTTTGGATCTGACAGATAGACTTGTCAAAATTAGGATTTGATAGATGAAATTTTCAAATTAAATCATATGGCCATAAGTGTATATATTGGGAAAAATTTATTCATTAATTTTGTATGCATTATAAATATAGTATTTCCTATTCATATTCATTATCATACTTTTTAGGAGATCTGTGAAGTAATGACAACACTGACATGTTGTACTTACTAAGAGATATGTGGGGTAGTGATAGTATTAACTTATGCACATCATACTTGTTACATTCCCTAAATACTTTTTTATAAAATGAGAAAAACACTCTCTAGGTTATAGAGATGAGTAGAGGGGTTGTAAGGTTTTGTGTAACTCTCTTTGATCATTTATTCTATCTTGTATGATGATCTTATGAAGTGAGTGAAACTTTTATTGAGCTATGTGGGACCCTTGAAGGTAACAAAAGTGGTCAGTACTATATTATATAGGGTTATCTTAATAGTTTTGGACCCTAGTGTGGTCATGACATGAGCAATCAGAGTAAGTAAAAATTGAAACCATGTTTGGATAATATGGAGATGTCGTTGAGCATGGTCTTATGGGACTAATCCTCCAAGAATAATGCAACTTGAGGGAACTTCAGTGAGTTGTGTAGGCAATTTAACATCTATTTAATTGATTAGGTACTTTATATTGAGTTATTTCTTTGTTAAATAATTTTTTTAATTTTTAATTTATATTTGATAAGAGTCATTCAAGATGATGACTAGTTTTAGGGGGAAAGAATGTTACATCCTGATTCCTCACTAAGCAAACTATTTGACTATTTGTGGATATTTATAGTGGACACATATGATATTTGTTTTATGTGTGACTAAGCTTGAGATATATACTATTATGTGATAGTATAATATTGATTAGATACATGATTGATGTACTGTGAGTTGGTTAATGTATGCATCTACATTTCAAGCATGTTAATGTGTTTTTTTAGTTATATTTATTGTTATATGTTTATCATGAGATATGATCTAAATACCTATGTGTTGTGAGGTGGATGCAGGTAGAACTCATCCCTCAAAGTTTGTTGGAGGGAGAGAATCATTGAAGAGGGTGACGTAGGTGGAGACATCAGAGCATAATATAGATCTAGTGAGAAACTTGCACACACCATAGTAGTTAGCACATGGTAGAATGTACTAAAATAATTACTTATGGTGTATTTATTATGTGCTTTAGAGTGTTGATTTATATGGTTTGCCAATATAGGTAAATATCTTAATGAATTATTTTACATGTTTAACACACTTTGTCATTAATGCTGGTAGGAATATTATTGGCAAAAGTAAATTTAAAATACATATTATTATTAATTATGAATTATCATTTAAATTGTCATAAAATTAAGGATGTTATTTAATTTAATTTAATCATGACATTTTAAAATTTATTGTAAGTAGATAAAAAAATAGAAACTATCCTAGAAAAGTAAAAAAATACAAAAAAATAAAGATTAAAAGATTAAAGAAAAATATGCTTAAAAAAAACAAGAGATGAATCTTTTAAAAATAGGCTACGCCCTTCTTATTTGGAGAGCATGGAATATGGAAAAGGGAGTGCAATTTAGGAAAAGGGGAAGCAAAGCATAGAGTGAAACAATAAAAAGAAGCAAAAGCATAGCCATATAAGTTACCAAATAGGTATTGTAATTAAATTATTCATCATGAATAAGGTATCTGTCTGGTAATAATGTCATGTATTGGGAGAATCATGTGATTAAGAAAACTAAATCTTGGAGTTATAATTAATGATTTGGTTATTCAAGAAGTAAATAAATTATTATACAAACCAAAATTATGCATTATGGTGAAATAAGACACATATTCCCAAGTCAATAATTTAGAGTGTTGTACAACTAGTATGGAAATAAATTGAACATTATAAGTTGTTAACCATTATTAGAAGATTAGTAGTGAAGCTAGCAAAAGGAAACACATTTTAATAAAAATCTAATTAAATTATTTAATAAATTTTCATATTTTGGTTTGATAGAATTAGGTTTTATCTAGGATGGGTATCCCAATAATAGAGAACAATTTTGAGTGGATAAAAAAATTGATTGTACTATGACTAAGTTAAGAATAAAAAAATCTCAAAAATAATAATGATCTATATAGTGAAACTAAAAGACTGCATACACTTTTTAAATCACTGCATCTTAATATGGCATTGACCATCATGAAAAACTCAATCTTGTAAATGACAAAATTACCCTTGCATGTGAATCATTATATTTTCAAAAAAAGGCCAATCATTGCATATTTTTCTAGCATGTACCTTAGTTGTGGAGTCTATAATTATCTTAATTTATTTTAGGCCATGTAGAATGGCATCAATGTACCTTTTCAATCTAGTCTATTAGTTAATAGTAAAAATTATGGCATAATTATTTTAGTGTAATAAATTGAAATCATTGTAATCCAAATTGACCTGCATTTTGGTCTAGGGCATTTTTATGTTTATTTTGGGAATAATAGTAACTAGATAAACTAATTACATTGTTATATGTATTGTCATTATCAGTTCCCATTATGTATAAACAACATAGGTACAAAGCTGTTATATTAATTCACCATTTTATGATATCAAACTATTATATTAATTTCCATTGCCCATTTAGTTTGTTGTAGGTTGAGCAAGCCATATATAAATGATTGTTATACCTTTTTAGCAATCTTGGATCATTGTATTTCAAGTTATGGGTTATATATTAGATTGAAATAGTTTAATTTAGATATAAAATTCTAAAATTGGCAAATATTTTATTAAAAATAAAAAAAGCTTAGACACATGGAAACAAATAAACTACTTACTAAAAATAGAGTTCAAAACCATTATAAACATGGAAAGTTAAATTATGAGAGAATTAAGTGAAGAATCGTAGATAGTCTTGTGAAGATGCATGTACTTGTAACTAAATTCATCAACATTTATGTCACTCTAAAGCTTTGTAATTCCATTGTTGAGTTTTGATATTCTTTTCTATACATATTTCAAACCCTTTTCCAACTTTGGTATGTTTACATGTGACATCTTTACTAGTTTTGTGGTAGATCCAAAGGTATAATTATTTATTTTGAGGATTTTTTATTTCCAATTATGTGTTATATATTAAATCATTGTAGTTATTAGAATAAAGATAACAAGTTGCATACATAAAATCACTATAGATTATTCAATATATACAACTGGTTATGCATCGCCATATTGCATATTTCCCTACTTGGGGAAAAATTAAATGAATACAGTGTATTTACAATGTTACCATCCTCTTATGGGTTTTATTAAATGAATTTTAAAATGGCACGTGAATGTTTTAAATAAGATATTTTGAATAAAATTAAATATGGAAAGATATTTGAAAGTGAAAAAAAAAAATAATATAGTCATGGGGATATATGAATCAGAGTAATAATCCAAAATTTATATGAAAAAGTAAATGGTTGAGTTTTATGGTACATACGGGTCTATGTCTAGAAAATCTTAAATAAATTTTAACTATTTGGTAACTTAGTCAATACTTTTACTGACAAATGATTGAATGATTCTCATTAATTATGAACAACCCTTAACAAGGAATGGAAAGGGTAGAAAATTCAAACAAGTTTTCATTATGATAGGAATAAGTTATTTATTATATGTTAGTTGAGAACTAAAACTTAGGATGTGAATGTAACATTAAACCAAGTTATGATAAGCTTCATAATAATTATAGGTGTTTATGTTTATATATTCATTAAAGTGTATTCTCATGGTTATGTATTTTCATAGGTGGATTATAACGTGTGTTAAGGAATTGAGAATAACAAAACTTAGTGAATACATAGGTATTAATGTACCTAGTAGCATGTATATGAACATAGTGGTGCACTCTTACGGATTTAGCTACATGGGTGGAATATATACTATATCAATTAATTATGAAAAATGAAGCTTAATAAATGTTTGCAATCACACCCTTAAACATATAACATATGCTAGATTGGAGTATCTTATGTTTCCTATGTGTTAAATCTTGTTTTGATTTATCTATACATAGATTTATGTATGCAACATAATTACATAATGAAAATGGTTGTGTCAAGTCATATGGATAAACTTGTATCTAGAAATATGATTTTATCTAGTCTACAAGTGTCTGAGGGACCAAAACCATAACTATATTAAACAATCTTTTAGAAAATAGGATGACATGCTTAAGTGAATGTTATAATGGGTTTATGAGTTTTCTATTTCACTGCAAATAATTGATTGGTTATTAGTTATATGTATTCAATATTGAATACTTGTGTGCATTACATGTTATAAGAGTGTTAATATGTATAAATGATTGGTTATATCTAATATATAATAATGCATCATGATGCATGATTATAAGTTATATTACTTTGAAATTCTAGTATAAAATTTAAACTTAGGGTATACCTAGATGTTATAATTCTATACATTCTTACTTGTTGTTATCGATGAGATAATTTGATTATTGAAATCATAAGTTGGATTATGTGATTTTATGTAGTTGTGATCTGATCCATAAACTTAAGAAATAATACACTTTTATATTTTAATTTTAGTTTACAATATCAATTTATTAGTGTATTTAATAATTGCCTACAAAATATTCATCATAAACATTTTGGCACAAAAATAATTAATCTATGATAATATGGGATATCATAGATTACTATAGTTAAAATTATGTTGCACCCAGATGGTAGATACTATAATTTTTATGTCTACACTTACATCTCTATTTGGTTGATTTAATGTATGCATGTTGGTTATTACATGTGAATAGTCTATTTTATGACAGTTGGTAACACTTTGTGTGTGCATGCATATAATCTTTGGGAGTGTAGCGTATGTTGAGATGGAATATTATTGTGTTATATGTGAATCATGAATTTCTTTGTTATGTGTAGTTTTTTAAATAGAAGCTTATCTTTCCATGTATTTAAGACTACTTTATATGGCTGCTTGTGGAAAAACTAGTAGTTATGTCTTAGAATACTACATTATGGTAATATGAGTTATCATAGGGTGTAGTATGTTTAGAAACTAATTGTGGTAGGTAAATATCTATATTTAAATGTTTATTTACCTGGGTGGTATAAATTTTAGTCATTATATTTAGTATGGGATAGAAATTAATGTATGATTCATTCATATGTTTGATGAAATAAATGTATGCTTTGGTTACTCGTATATTATCATGTTATATTATGTGTTTTATATTAGGATGTAAATTAAATAAATATTATGTTTGAATTTTAATTTACCAATCTATATTTTTGATACAGAGTAAGGAGTGAGATGGACTTCACTATCTTACTAGTATCACAATGACAGATGAAGGTAGTCCAATCAAGTGGTGTGTATGAATTTGATTGATCTATAGATCATTAATACTTGTTATTCATAAAAATTTGAGTTAAATTATGTTTAGTGAGACATTATAATTTCATGATTATGATTTATATGTTTGTTTAATATCTTGGAATAGAATAGTTTTCTATGATACACTATATGTTTAGTTCAGAAATCATAAAACACATGGGTAGTTATTTATCTCTATAGATTTTTACACCATCAATATCTACTCATATATGAAGGGAGGGCCATTTAATAATGATATTAGTGTGGAGAATCATTAGTCTATGGTTGGTGTGTAAAAGTGCTTGGATGATGCTCTCCCTCCCCACAACAATACTACTTATCAATATGACACTTGAGATTACCACAGATACTTGAATTCAAGAACTATGCTCTAAAGGAGCCATGTATCTTATATGTACATTATATTATACCATATTTATTATGAAAATGTCATTAATATTTGTAATTAATTTATATTGTATATTGATAGTGGTGGTTGTAGACTTGTTTTAGTTGTAGTTGAGTTACTATAATTACTTTCTATATTTGCATTTTGATGTGTTCTCCTGATATTAGAGATTAGTGATATGTTATTCTTGTTTGATATTATCATTATTTGATTATTTATTATGGTATCTATATATTCTCATGGTGTAATCTATATTTGGTATATGTGTTTAATTTTTAAAAAAATCACATATATCTAGTTAGACCCCAATAGGGATGTTACATCTCATAACAATGTTTCATTTATTATTAGTTGCATTAAATAATGGTTATTAATCAAGCGTCATTTATATATCATATCATAAACATATAAGTCCTTAGGGTGTTATAGTACTACATAAATCTAGTTCATATAATTAGAGACTATTATGATAAACTACATTACTTGAACAAGTCCAAACATGTGCCATTATCCTAAAAAACATTAATATCTAATACCCTTTTTTTATTCATAATATAGATTATTAACACAACCAATATATGTAGACATTAGAATTATTATCTAAGATGATTAAGGTTTGATGTTTAAATACAATGGATTATGGTACTATACCCCTAACATGAGAGTATTCTAATAGTAAAATCTAGTTATATTTTTCATGTATAGGCCTGTAGGTAGTTTTTACAACCACCTATATGTCTATAGTTGAGAAAACATAGTACATAGTTTAATAAATATATACTTAACACCATTCACCCTAAAATTTTTGTTAAAAAACTATAGTACAAGATTAATAATGATAACTTTTCATCTTAAAAATTTGGAGTTTGAAACCCAACTATGGTCCACCCGTTGTCTTCCTCAAGGTTTCATGTGTTAAAATTTAATTTCATATATCATCAAATCTATTTCCATTTATTTATAATGCAATTTAAATATAAAAATAACATAGTTTAAATTTTCATTGATATTTTATTTTAAGGATCACACACATACTACATGAGTAAATCAATAATAATATAATTACATGGTTTTAGGTATAATTTTATATTATATAAAAAGGATATTTGATATTTATCATGTTCATAATTTTTATGCCCATACCCTCTCATACTATTCTTCAAAAAATAACATACATAATTTATATTTGCGTCGTCCACATCTATAGACCTATAGCTGAGGGTTAAATCTCACCCCTAGCTCTATAGGAGTGTATAACTTATAATGCTATAAAAAAATCCAGATACTATATTAATAATTTGAATCTAACTATTTTTACTTAAAATTTTCCTTTTATGTTTGATTTATAACACTTTATAAATCCCCAATATTTATATCATGCCAAAGTTATTTCAAGCAGATATGATGGTTTGGATTAAATATGTAGATGTACATTCAAGAGAGAAAATAATTGAGTCTTTAAAATTCCAAATTTTATAAAATAATCTATTGATCTTAAGTTCCCAAAACATGTGTCTACAAAATGAATATTAGGTTACAACTCATTTTTCATGGGTAAATGTAGTTACATCCATAAATATATGTAACTTATAGATTTCAGAGATAAATGATAACAACCACTATGGTAAATATGAATAGGATCAGAATGGGTACTCTAAAGCTTTGAAAAACTATAATTTTTTTAATATATTTTCATTTCCTTAATTTTTTATCCATATATAAATAAACCTAACTAAAACCTTAAAATTAACATACCCATAATCAAATCCTATATTTAAAACTAAATAATCAATATTTCAAATTCATTTTTGAAATTAACAACAAATTAATGATTTATTCTTTACAAGTGTTTCAACCCTTCAAATATCCTATATTCTTCATCAAATTCACCTCTTATGTTGTGCCCTTTTATTCATATTTTCCCCATTTTAAGGTTATTTTATTTGGATTCTAAGTAATAATGTTTTCCTTAATCTCTATTGTGTAATAACCATGGAATCATTAAGTATTCACCTTCCATACCAACTTATCCATATATAGTCTACCTTGTTAATAGAGAGTCTAATATTAATAGACTATTGGTAAAAATAAAAACCCATTATGTAGTTCAGTTGGCCATACCAAGACATGTGATCCCCTCTTTTCATGTTTTCTTTTATCCACTTACACATTTAATACCACTTCTACATATTCCAAATCACTTGTTGACTTTATTTTGATAAAATTTAATCTAAATTATCCTTAATAAATGATTAAGTTAATTTACCCTAAATTTATTTCACCTCCTTATTAATAACAATATGTTTATGTTCTCCACCCATCGTGGCCAAACAATCCAACAATTCGTAGTACTCCAACATATGGGGTTAAGATAATCATGATTAACACATAAAGGTTCATGCTAGAAAACATTAATTTCATGACTTCATCATTACCTTCAAAACTATTTACTCAAAAAATAAAAAATAATATTATTTAGGCAAACCAAGTGTATGATAATGCAAGAAATTTAAGGACACATTAAAGGACCATCAAATAAACTATAGGAATATAAAAAAATCAACATGAACTCTTATAATTTATAGCAATCCACCATATTGGGTTCAATTAATCATGATAAACACATAAAGTTTCATGCTATAAAATATAAATGTCATTCCTTACCCATTACCTTGAAAACTATCTACTCAACAAACAAAAAATAAGACTATGCAGGCAACCCAAGGATATGATAATGCAAACAAGTTAAAGACATAGGTTATGAGACCATAAAATAAACCATGAAAATATAAATAAAATAAGCATGATTATAAATATCTTTAAATACTACATTTAAATAGACTAAAATAAAACATAACTAGTGGAAAAATCCAATGTAATAAATATCAATAAAAATTACAATCTAAGCAACATCTAATCAATCATAACTATGTGAGTGTGTGAATTATTGCATATATGATTTAACCTTATATGGTTTAACTATATAAATATTATGTTTATTTGAAGGGTTGAGATGTATAAATTAGTTAAATAATATGTAATAATTAATTATTGATTTGTTATGTATTTTAACTTCTTTGAATTTCTAAAAATAGTAATAAATAGGCATAAATATTGACTTATCTAGAAAGCAACTATCATGGATGATCTAGGTTCTAAAAATTGAGTTTATAATAGTTTTGTGTCATCAATAATATTCTAAGATCTATTTTCTCACTAGATAGTAGCACCCCACTTGGACAGTATCACCATGTTGATGCAGTGTCCTCAAAGTGGTGTTAGTGTCCCCATTGTGGAATTGTTCCTATTTTTGGAAGCACCTATGCCTATGTATTTAGGTCTTGTTCTTAAACACATGATTTCTTGAGCTCTGTGTTGTACCCAAAAACACTGATTTAGTGTACAAACATTCATCCTCCTTATAAGTATGGCATGAGAAATAATTTTTTATGCATTATTATGATAGGATGGACATCCTCAACACTCTACTATGAAAAGAGTTGTCTACATACTAATACTCAAAAAAGGGATCAAGCCTAATGTAGTTCTCCCACCTTGCGATTGATACAAGTGCAAGTGAATTGTAGAATAAGAGTGGAGTTAAATGCATTGAATGTGATTGAGCTTTGAAATTTTTAAAAAATAGGCTTAGGGATGTTTTAGATGGTACTATGCAAAATTAGGGAAGAATAGTGATAAAATACCTTAATTTTTCTCATCTTGTCTTTTATTTGAATAGGCTTTTGTATATATCTTCCATCTAGTGAATAGAGGTCAATTAGACTTATATTTATATAAATTTGTAACTTGTGTGTATAATAAAATGTAATTAAGCTGACCTTAAGAGGGTCACATGTTTGAAAAATTATATGTTTGGGAGAGTTATGGATAAGTACAATAGCTCCTAGTTGGGGACAATAAAACCATGTGGTTGCAGTCTCCCAAATGTGGTACTAATGTCTACTTGGTAGATTGTTATGAAAATTAGGTTGTGATCTGAAAAAGTTATCCTAAAACTATGTTTTGGCTTATTTTATATGTATAAGGTCTGCAAAATGACTATAAAATTGTGACAAAGCCTATAAGATAGGTCTAGGGCTTAGGTAGGAATATGCTAACTCAAGAAACAAACTTAGCATCCAAATACCACTTTTAGGTGATTACATTTGCCCTCCCTTTATGATGGAAATGTAGAAAAGTGAAATGAATGGTATAAATGAAAAATAAACATACATAGACTTACCATGGAAGTGAATTCCATGTAGTTAAGTTTGAGTATGTGAATCTAGGTATGCATATGTAAAACATGATGAAAATAAAATGGCCTAAAATGAAACATGTAAGAGTGAATCCTTACTTAAGATATGATCAAAAGTAAATACTATGATAAAATAAAGCAACTGAGTAAAGATGAGTAAAGAGAGATTAAAATATTGAATACACCTCATTGGGTATACAAACTAACACATGAACCTGATGACAACATGCATGTGTGAGTATATATAGTGATCATATTATTGAATAGATTGGACTGAGTTGATGGATTTCTCAATCCTCATATTGGTGGATAGAGAAGTTAATGTTTTGAATCCATCATTTCCCACCCTTGCTTGATGAATCTTGAAATGTGAATAGCTTGGATAAAAATATAAGTGTGTCTAACCCTCTCATGTGGGCGGATCAAAAACTCAAGTAGGCCATAAAACCATCATTGCCCACCCATGTGAAGTAGATGAATTTGTAACTAAAATACACAAAGCGATAAAATCATATAATTGAGTAAATATAGCTATGTATGTTAGTGCCATAACCACTCTAGTATATTAGGCATCTTTGGGCCACTTGGGATTACCAACCACTATAGATGGAGTAAGGCATGAATCTGGTGACAACCTAGAATATGATAACAAGTGTATATAGTGTAGAGAAAGACATGAATTTTTCCATTCCATTTGATCAACCTATGTATATCTAAGTATATGGAAACCATGTGCCACACACATGCTCCCAATCTCGTATTTGAGTATACTGAATCTATATTGATTATGTAATAACCAAATCTTTGTAATTGAACTAAATGTGTGAGTGATCATGTAGTGCATGATGCCCCTAAATATAAGAAATTTATATGAATATGATTTGCAATGAATGTATCTAAGTAAAATATTAACATGATTATTAAACATATGACTATATTTGTGCAAATATATATTATACTTGGTGTATTGATCTAGCTGATTGGACTATCCTAAAGCTCAACCTACTAAATAGTAGATCCCTATAGTGGATAGTATCATATTGTAGTGCTAGTATCCCTATTTGGGTACTAATGTCTAACTGGTCTAAAATCTAGGTGATTTGAACTGACTTTTGAGTCTTTACTCTTTTCTATGTCTGCCATGTGTCTAGCTTTTGAAATTGATCCTGTGTGTTAAAAGTTATTTATGAATTGTAAATTAGGAGCCTAATATTTGTGACAAACCCATGTGAATGACCCTTATTTTGAGGGTATTTTTGAAACTTGTGTAATAACTATATTTAAAATAAGTAGCTTTGCAAAATGTGTTAGATAGAGCATATGCATTATATTCCAATACAATGTATAAACATAACATCAAAATGTAAAATTATATGAGCATAAATGGGTAATGTAATATGTATTTTGTAATATATCATTACATAAGGGTATCAAGATAGATGTAATCAATGTTTACAGTATCAAATCAAAGTAACTAACTAGATGATGGGGCATGATGTCTATCATGGCTCCTAATTAGGAAGAATAGATGCATGAGATCCCTCATGACATGGAAAATTTGTGTGTGTGTGTGTGTGTAATAAAAATATACAAGTGACATGGTGTATAAGAATACAAATAATTATACATATAAGCATATGAGGCATGAAAAAGTAGGCGAAGGGGCCATAATACATAAGACATGAGCACATACCATTAAATATAAGAATGAATACATACAAGGACATGCTAAAATGTACACATACGTAATCAATAAACAATTTGTCTTAGATCCACATAGGACATATTTAAATGTCTACATATAGAAGAAGGAAAGCACACATAAGGTACATGAGCACATGCCCAAGGCACACAAATAAAGAAGTCACATAGATACAAAGAATAATGGCATATTCAAATTACCTCAAAGATGAAAGAAGTATAGAAACACAATCAAGTCTAATCTAGGAAACTAGAAATGAAAAAAATGTATAACTATGTAGTACAGATGTATGTAGATGATAGGATGCATAAATCCTAAGTATAACTAGTGATAGTCGATATAAAATCCAAGTAATGAGTAGTAATGATAAATATCAATATAAATAAATGTGTAAAATATAATGTATAATATGTATAAATAGAACCTGTTAGTAGCAACTATGTATGATATACCCTTGAGTGGGCAGATGTATCAAATGTATAAAATTGAATCAATATATATGTCCCAAATGGCTAGATGATAGCTAGTCTGGATCAAATGTAATGGATTAGAGTCTTATATGTAATCTAAAATCACTCAACAAGAACAAATTAATCATATGTGTATGATAAAACTAACTATACTAAGATATATAGCAATATTTAATGTTTGGCAAGAAGTAGATGTGATCAAGGAATCCAAGAAGGGTGGTTAGATCATATGTTAGATTAAAAATGAAAATAAATAAAAATTAAAACAAACACACTAACATGCAAAACACTATCTTACCTTGATGAAAGGGAGGAGCATGGTGAATAAAAACAATTGATAAAGCATATATAAAAATGGAAATAACTTACACCATTCCTTACCAATTCCTTGTATGCCCCAAGAGATTTCTTTTTTTGGATTTCTTAGATTGTGCTCAAGAAGTTTTCATCAATGGGGCTTGACTATTTCCATCTCCTCTTAGCACCATGTTTGACTTGTATTTGGATTTTATATGGCTTGGATTGGCTTGTCTTAGCTCAATTTCATCATTATAACACTATGTATTTGCTTCATGACCTAAATATTGCATTATAACATTACTATTTTCCAAGATCTCTTAAATGAGAGAAAAATGATTGTATTTATAGGTTTAGAAAAAGGGATTGGAATGGGTTAAATCCCAATGCAGGTTTGCCTAGTTAACCCCAGTAGGATTAAAAGGTGTCCAAACCTCATGATTAACATGGAATAGGTGTGCTTTTAGATATTTTGGTTTTTATACAGCTCATAAAAGGTAATGATTAATTCCTATGATATTCTTGATTTTTGAATTTCCTTTTTGATAATTTACTTAATTGCTGATGGATTAATTAAACGAGGAATTTGATTAAGATTTGCATGTTAATTGATCCCTTTTAAGCATTTAAACAATTTCAAAGTTTTGATTTAATTGATTTGGGAATTTGCTTTATTTAAGTGATTTTTACGCCAAATTGATTTAACTGTATGTTATGAATCCATATTAAAGATGTTTAGAAATTCTTAGGCTAGACATTCAATGGTTGGTAAGAATTTATCTAATGTTAGGTATGAAGCTATTGGTGGCCAATTTTAGGTGTCTATAGTTTACCCTTGTTTGGGAAGGTGTTGTAAGCTGTAAGCAAAATAATGTCTTGTCAAAGAATAAAAATATTTTCTGTACTTACGACTTCAACAACAATGGATGCAATGTAAGGTGCCCCCTCAAGGGAGTGGTTAACAAAATATTTTGGAAAATAATCCCTCAAAATAAGTAAATGATTGGACCAAATAGATGATAACACAATAATATGCCCAAAGTTGGGTATAATAATTACGAATGCAAGTGGGATGATGTACAATGGTTTTCCCAAAGGTAGTTATAATCATTGTACCTAGATAGTGAAAAATATGATATGATAACACAATTATTTTTCCAAAGGTAGTTAGAATCATTAATAAGGTAGGTGGGATGATGTACAATGGTTTTCCCAAAGGTAGTTATATTCACTATACCCTGATTATGGAAAACAAGCCCCTGTTGGGTGGAAGAAAGTGAATGATTTTCCCAAAGAGGTTATAATTGTTAACCCTCAAATTGATGATAACACAATGATTTTCCCAAATGTAGTTAGAATCATTGAGAATGTAGTTGGGATGGTGTGAAATGATTTTCCCATAGATGGTTATAATCATTGGACCTTGATAGTGGCAAACATGATATGAAATGATGATGGCAAATATGTTGATGTTGAATTGATATAGAGGATAAAGGTGAATTAGGTAAAATTATAGTAGGGAGATGCTCATCTGAACTAAAAAAGGTCAAAATTCTTTCATTGTTTAATTACTTTATTTGGGATATGATTTGAATTGTTTTTGGTGCTAGTGCCGAGGACATACCGATGTTGCATTGCTGTGTAGACTTTTTGAAGATGATTTTTGCTATATCACCTGATGGTAGGAATCATGATAAAACACCATGAGGAATTGGCTGAAATATGCATAAGGATTGATTCCCATGAGCCAATATTCAAAGGAAAATAATTCATTAATGATAAAAAACCATGATGACAATGTAGACTTATGAATATGGATGGATTCAAGAATAAGTATGCAAGGAATAAGCTAATGGACACTCATAGAATAAATCAAGGGAAAAATACTAAAACTAAATAAATAGGCACACAAAGAAACAAAAACATAATATGATGCACATTTCCCCTAGAAAATAGGAGACAACCTAACAAACAAATAAAATGGGGGAATAGAAAAAAAGGAATGGGGTGGCCAATCTATCTCCATATGCACTAGGCAAATGGACATTGCCTACATAATTTTATGGATGATATATCCAATAAAAACATTAGGTTGAATGTAGTTCTCTCAGGATATGGGGTAAAATAAAAATAATGATGATCTAAAAACAAACATGATGAATGTGATAGAATAATAGGAATGAGCTCACAAAATGGTGAAAGCATGGGATAAAAAGCCAAAAAAGATGGCAAAAATAAGTGACAAATGATTTCTTTTGACTTAGTAAGGGTTCCTAAAATCCTGAAGGCAAAGAAGGGGTCAATTTTTTGGTTTTTATAAATGATTTTCTTTTTTTTTTGGAAATTTGGAGCATATCAAATCGATCAATAATGAAAAGATAACAAATGGTCCAATCTTACAAAATGGAGAGAGCATTCAGATTTGAAATAAATGCTCACAAAATGGTGAGAGTGTGATGGAAAAGGGGGATTGATCTGACCTCAACAAGTATTAATCATGGCCCACATAGTCCTAAAATGGCCTCAATTCATAGTTGTTTTTCTTTATAGTGGAGGAATCTGACTATTTTAGTAGCCAATTCAAACAAAATAGGCATAATTGGCATAATAAAAGAGTATGACATAGGAATGGCAAGTTGGTATGTCAAGGCAAAACAAATAATTACTTCCCTAGTTTGTCCATAGGTGGTTATAACTAGGATACAATAGATCAAATCAATGATACTAATTCACCCATAGGTGGTTATAATTAGTATAAAGACTAGTGAGACACTAATTTTCCCATGTAGGTGAATATAATTAGGATCAAATAAATTACTGCATTAGAATGAAATAAGAAATGAAGGATATGACTACCAAAACTTCTACCTAATTTATCTAAAATAATTCATCTATCTAGAACGCTTAAAATAACTGATGAAATTGATCTAATTCTTCATGTTGTACATGAAACCAATCGATGAACCAAGGTCAAATTAGATAGGATAGGATAGATCAAAACATGTTAAGTTGATAGAATGGAATGATAGGATGGATAAAATGATAGGTAAAGTGATAGGATGACAAAATGGTAGAATGTTATGATATAAAGAAGAATGTTAATAATATGGTATAAATTGAAATGATCTTCATAGGAAATACACCAAGTCACTCAAGTGTAGTAATGCTTGAGGTGTATAATGTTCATAGTCTCATCAAGTTCATCCCCATCTAGTGTGATGAGCCTATATGCTCCTATTTCATAGTCTATAACAATGATGAAAGGACCTAATTAGTTGGGATTGAACTTACATTTATGCTTCTTTTTGTATGTGGTATTCTTTTAGTTATCTTTAAGTACAAGATCACCAATCTCAAATTATCTTTATTTCACACACCAATTTTAGTGGCCACAGATTCGATTATAATATGATTAATGTTTTTTTACTACATCCATGTGTTTCTCATCAAGTAACTCTAGCTCTTATAGGTGAGCTACTCAATAGTCTTCATCATCCACAACATGCTTCAAAGAGATGCATAATGAAGGTAACCTGACCTCAATGGGAAGAATGGATTTATTACCATAAACAAGTGAGTATGGAGTGGTTACTATTAGAGTGTGGTGGTTGGTATGCTATGCCCAAAGGGTATGAAATATCTAAAGGTGCTAATCATGACTGACATTATTATTCATTTTTTTGAGGATGTTGACAATGGTTTTGTTTGATGCTTCATCCTAACCATTACCTTGAGGGTGATATGCCACAGAAAAGTGCTATTTGATTTTGTATTCAACACATAGCTTTTTGACATCCATTTTATAGAATGATCTTCCATTATTAGATATAATTTTAGAAGGGATACTATAAAAAAAATGAGATGGTTAAATATGAATTTGGAAATTTACTTTCTAGTCACATAAATGAGGGGTATAGCTTCAACCCACTTAGTGAAGTATTATGTGGTGGTAAGGATATTTTTATGGCCATATGATGAGGTGGAGTTTATCTTCCTAATGAGATCAAGGCCCCATATAGAAAATGGCCATTATGTCAACATTAGTTTCAAATTCTAGATCGGTGTATGTATCAGATTAGCATGCCATTGACATTTATTGCATCTTTTAACATATGCAACTATATCTCCTCCATCATTGGCCAATAATAAATAATACATAAGATTTTTTGGATAAGATGGCCCCACTAGTGTGGGTTCCACATACTCCATGAACTTCCCATAATACTAGTATAAATTTTGATGAAGGTAAATAATGAATTAGAGTTAAATCAAAACTATGGTGGTATAGGCTTTATCTGAGTAAGGTATAATTTTAGGAATTGTGGATAAAGGATTTGGTTTGTTTTTAGGATAATTATTAGGGTGAAACATGGTCATGTAAATAGGCATATAGGTATGAATACCAAGTAGGGTTGGGACCAAAAATATCACATCATTGTGATGGATGATGGTTCATGAGCTAGCACTAGCATATTTTCAATGATAAACTGATAGTCTTTGGCTATGTCTACATGTTAAATCAAATATCCAATGGTATCCATGGCATCTATTGTTATGTTTCTTGCCCTTGGTATATGTTCAAACTAGATGTCAATAATTTGTTACTTGAGAGTGCCAACCATAGCCTTGCAGGGAATTAACTTGCCATCTTTGCTCTAAAAGTGGTCTATAACCTTATTAATGATTAACTATTAGTCACCATTAACCTTTAAATGATGTATGTTCTAGTTTAATACTAGACAAATCCTTGTGATGATTACTTTATATTTGGCCATATTATTGGTACAAGGAAAGTTGATTTTGAATGACTTAGGGATTAGATCCCCTTATGGTGTGATAAACAAAAGGCCTGCTCCTGATACATGTACTTTAAATGATCCATGAAAATAAAGATTCTAGTGATATTCCTCAAGAGGTGTGTCAATGATGGTCATGATGTATTTGTTAGTAAATTGGAATGTAAGTGGATGTGTGTATGCAAGGGGTGCTTTAGCAAGATGATCTACAAGAACTTGCCCCTTGATGGCTTTCTAGTTCACATATTCTATCTCGAACTCACTAAGAAGCATGATACATTTGGCCATGTAGCCTTGTAGCATTATTTTAGATAGTAGATACTTGATTGGATCTAATTTTTAAATGATAATGGTATTATTGTTTAACATTTAATGTTGTTGTTTTTAACCTATGAACACCATGGCTAAATAGGATTTCTAGATGGGCATATAATTGTGTTCATATGTGACCACTATACAACTTAGTACATGACATTCTCTTTTCCATTTTCATTATGTTGATCTAGAAGTGCCCCCAGGTCTTTGTTTATTGCTAATAGATATAGAAGTAATGGTTTCCCTAGTATAAGAGGAAATAAAATTAGTGGATTTAAAAGATAGTACTTTAGCTATTGAAAAGCTTTCTAACAATCATCATCCCAAAGAAATGTCACACTTTTATTTAAAAAATGTGTGAATGGATGAAACTTATCTACCAATTACAATATGAATCATATGATGGATTGGATCTTGTCCTAAAAACTATGAAGTTTCTTTAGATTGGTTGGTGGTGGCATTTCTATTATGGTTCATACTTTGGTTGGATCAAATTCTATGCCCCTATGAGACATAATGAAGATAAGCAATTTTCCTGAAGTAACTTCAAAACCACATTTCTTAAGGTTGAGCATAACTTTGTATTCACATAGTTGCCCAAATAGCCTCCTCAATTTTGCTAAATGATTGGCCTTGGTCTTTGATTTCCCAAGTATGTCGTCAATGTAGTCTTCAATAGTGTCATGCATCATATCATGAAATATGAATGTCATGGCTCTTTGAAAGGTGGCCCCTACATTCTTAAGACCAAATGGCATAACTTGATAACAAAATATTACCCATAGACTGGTGAACATTATTTTATGTTTTCTTTTAGTGATATTTGAATCTGATTGTAACTTGAGAATTCATCCATTAGTGAAGTCATCTCATAACCCACTGTGGAGTTGAAAATCATGTCAACATTTGGTATAATAAAGTCATCCTTGGGGTAGGATTTATTTATGTCCCTAAAATCAATATAGATTCTGATTCTTTCTAGATCTTTGCTGACTAAAACTATATTAGAAATCTATTTAGAATAGTTGATTGGCATAACACCTCTCACTTCCAAGATCTTGTCCAACTCTTTCTTTACCAATACAACAATATGAGGATGTATATTGTGTAATTTTTATTTTACAAGTTTTGCATCAAGATGTACCACAAGGTGGTGAACAACCAAGGTAGGGTCCAAAATACGCATGTTAGAATAGGCTCATTCAAATATATCTACAAATTTCCTCAATAGGGATATAAATACTTCACACTCCTCAGTGAGGGATGTACCTAATTTAATCCACTTTGGGTCATTTGGAGACCCTATGTTTACCTCTATTGTATCTTCCTCTAGAAGGGTCAAACCATCTTCAAAGATAATGGGCAAATATTTGACTTATTTAGTTATGTCAAAGTCCTCTATTAGGACTAGTTCTTCTAGTTCTCTTAGACATGATGAATTATAATCCCCAAATGGGAGGGATGGCCATTTAATAAATGTTGTTGAAAACTCCTAAATGATGAGATCAAATACATGTTATTCTTTAAGATTGAATTTGGACCCATAGATAAGCTTGTCATTATTGTGATCCTAGATTATTTGATTGAAAGATGTTCTTATTCAATACCAAACTCAGAATCGTAGACAATTTCATTGCTGTTGTTTTCTTGGTTTATATTTGAAGTAGGTTAAACACCCCCATCTAATGGAACCTAGAACATTTTTTCACCACTAGACTGGCCTTTATCTTTACTTTTTCCCTAGTCCAAAATCACCTCAAAGAGGTTTGCACTTTAGGACCTCAATGTTTTATTTATTTATTTATGGCGAAGGGTGTTCACTCACTCTCCAAAATAGGCTTCAGGATCTAGTTTGAATAAGAACCCTGATTTATGGTCTCCCACCAAAACATTGTTCGTAAGGCCTAGAAAATTGTAGAAGGCCTCATCATTTTGGAACTCTTCAATTGACATGTTGGATTATTTTTGGCCCTATTCTATTAGTTGGGGATATAATGGTAGCGGATTATGATAAATGACTAGTCAGAGGGTGAAAATGGCATTATTTTTAAATAGATTGGTTTGGACTAAGTTATCAAATTGGCTATGATTAGTCTCTACTTTGTTGTGAGCATTAGTGTCACTAGTCATTGGTGATGGAACTCAAATGAGATCTGGGGTCAATCATAGGTGGTTTAAATCCAAGTTCATAGGTTCCTTTATACTTAGTCATAGAAATTGGCTCAAGTGTTTCCTATTGATTTGGTTTGAGGCCTCATCTTTTATAATCTTGATTATCTTTGATCTGTTTAGGAATGGGATACTAGGAGTTCTTGTAATAATCAACCAACTTATCATTTTATAACCATGATTTATTACCTTTAAGAGGGTCTCGTTCTTGGCTAGAGGATGGTATGAAAGTGATAGGTCCTAGATTATGAAGTTTTACCTTACCCTTTCTTTTCCATTCCATATAAAGTGGTATGACTTTAGGTCTTCCAAAGGACTTGAGGTTCTATGGAATATTTGTAATGTGAAAGGTGTCATGGGTTAAGTACTCTCTTGGGTCATTAGATGAGATAGTTAAGATTAGAAATTTTAGGAGGCAACATATGAGAAAGTGAATCAAGGATATTAGGGTCAATGAAGTTTGCCTCTGGTAAGTCAATAAGCATTGCTTTCCCTTTGTACTCCTTAGAAACTAGATTTGTGATGAAATGGTAATTATATATTTTGAACTTGTCCTCAAGATGTTTACAGTGGTCATATAGATGCAAATATATTAGAATAATAACCTCCATCCTTGAATGGGAGAACTTAATACGCTAGTGAAATGTTGATGGGACTACATGAATCTCATGTAACCAAGGCCTAGCCAAAAATATATTGTATTGAAAATTGAGATCTAACACATGACAAAGTGTATCATGGGTTAAGGGTCCAATGATAACTAATAAGCTAATGGTGCCTTATGATTCTCATTATTCATTATCATAGGCTTTGATGGTGATTATTTATACTTGGAGATCTACTAAGGTGTACCTGAGAAGCTTGATGAGCTTTAGGGACACAAAATTCAAACCTAATCCATTATCTATAAGGACATGCTTCACTTTGTGCCACTTTATGTAAACTTCAATGTATAATTGATTATTATGTAGTGGGCCAAGGGATGATATACCATTTTGGTTAAAGGTTACTTTTTTAATTGGAGATAAATATTTAACCAAAGTTTGAAATTTGTTTGGGGATATGTCATTTGAAATTGTGGATTGACTAAGGAACTCTATTAATATGTTTTATGGATGGTTAACATATGTAACAAATCAAAAATGGAGATTTATGTTTGCATCTTTTGCAATTATTCCACAATGTCAAACATATTTTCTTGGATAGTGGTAAATGGCTTGTTTTGAGGAAAAATGGTTGGTTGGATGATGGGCAAAGTAGTAGATGGTTATGGTCATGGTATGGTAATCTTTGATTGTTGAGTTATGATTGCACAATCAGGATTTGATACAAGACCATTTTTACTAAAAAATGATGGTAGAGGGGGACCACATAAATTAAGTCTTAGTTGTCAATGAATTTGTGCATGTTCATGGGACAATAATGAGTTATCAGTATAAGGTCCTAACATGGGAATCCCTACCTGTTGGTTCACCTGTATGCGGTCCTAGGTCAAAGAAGGATTACTAGAATGGTTTGGTTGATTGGGTATGATTAACAATAGTCTTGTTTGATTGGTACTTGATCTTGGATTAATTGAAATGGTTTTAATGTGACCTCCTAAAATATAGCCTACAATTGAGTTATAGTCATGTGTAACTGCATAGTAGGTCTATTAGTTATTGCCATTATTCTAACCTTAGTTTTGTCTATTGTTTTAACATTATTGGTTATATTGAGTTTGTTGGTTTAGCCTTGGTTGTTGATACTATTGTTTTTGATGTTATTCTAACCACTATTGTTGCTATTTTTGTTGTTATTGGTGGTTGTTATGTTGGGGAAAGGGATTCTGATAAATACCAAGGCTTTGATTGGATGAGGAAGCTCCATGATCCAATGTGATCTCTCCATTTTTTAACATATTCTGAATTACATGTCTAATTTTCACCCAACACTAAGAATTATGGCCATTGACCCTATGAAAATCAAAAAATTGTTCTAGCATTTACCAATTTAGCATGTCAATGCCCTCATAAACATGTTCCTTCTAGATAGGCCATCTAATCAAGTTAGTTTCTATGAGTTTGAAAAATAATAATTCAATGGGACCTCTAAGGTCAACAAAAGCATGATGATTAGGCATGTTTATAATTAGATAAGGAGGGTTTTACAAAGGCATAGGTTACTATATTTGTTGCATTTACTCCACTAGTCTAGGTTATTGCACTTGTTGTGTGTGTTGTGGATACTGAAGAGGTTATTGGTTAAGAGTAAGTTATAAAGGCAACATAGGTTGAGATTATGGTGTTTGCACCATTTATATAAGTCATGAATATATTACTCCATTCCTTAAAACATTATTATTGTGATTAAATTGCTTGAGTCTATCATTATTATTGGCCTATGCTAGTTGTGACACTTATGCTTGGATTGAATGTTGATTTTGGTCACTACTCTAGTTTTGATTTTGGCCACTATTCTAGTTTTGGTTTTGGCCATTATTATGATTTTATGAGGTCAGTTTAATGATCCCTTTGTTGATAAGGGCTCATTTGATCACCAAACCTTTGTTAATGATTTCCTTGAACGTATGTACATACTGCAACTCTAGATAATAAGATATCTCAGTGTGCGAATTTTTGGTAAATACAAAAAATAATTGTTTATCTAGTATACTATGGGTAAAACAACTTTTAAGGGATTTCCATCATTGTAGATATCTTGTGAAACTTTCCCCTAGTCTTTATTTTACTAGTGTTAAGTCTACTAATGAAATCACATACTCAAGATTGTAAGAGAAGAGATGCACAATTTTGTCTAAAAGATCATCAAAATTAGAAACTAAATTCTTTAGTAACTTTAAGAACAATTTCAAGGATTTTACTGCTAAACTTATTGAAAAAAACAATAATAAGTAGATATTGTTATAGGCCACTAGTTGGGACACAATAAATAATTCTTTCATATGGGCCTTAGGGTCACCTTTCCCCTTGTATTTGTCAAACTTTGGTTGGTAATAACATAAAGGAAATTTTATCTAAAAGTACTCCATGTTGAAAGGGTAAGAACACATGTCATCTAACTTGAATTTTTTGACTTGTTTCCTAGCTTGGATGGTGGCAATTACATCCTTCATCTATTGTATCTCTTATTCGAGGGAATTGATAAGAATATTGGCTTGAGGTGATGGTTGAGTAGTCACAAGTGGATTAATTTGACTGAGGTTCAATGGAGGTATTTACTAGGGGAATGTTGGATTGGCTAAAAAATGGACAAGAACACACATGCACTAATTAGGGTACAATTTTTGAAATTACATATACTATGGTGTGATATTATAATTAGGATTGGGTATGTAGGCTTGATATTGGGAATCATAAGGTTGTGATGGAGCTATATAACCATATTGTGACTATTTAGGTTGAATAAGGATATGGTATTGATAAGTCATACCTTGCTAATTGATGGGTACTTATGAAGCAAGACCCTATCTCTTAACTTATGACACATTTGACACAAAAGATAATTGTTTCTTGATATGTAATTGGGGAACATTGGAACCTACTACTTGAATGAATCCTTGTTGGTAAGTGGATGCATGTTAGAGATTCAACATCTATCATTGACCAATATTTGCATGTTGTTGGTTAGACATCATTTGGTTTTGGCTTGGTATGTTAGTTTATGATTGAAGAGGTATGTTCACTACTACTTGGTGATGTGGAAAATTGGTTTCCCCCTATCGAGGTGGTAATATGTTTTGTCTCTATTACATGGGTATGTTGGATGGTTCTTTTTATTATGGAATATTACTAATCACCTATTAGGATGGAGTAAGATTCATCACATTCTTTTGTGGCACAACACTATTCATTTTATGACTATTTAATCTTTATTGTTAGATGCTTGAAGAATAAGTTAGTTAAGGATTAGAGGTATTTAGATGAGGTTGGGAAGTATAAAATCCTACCCCATAATTTTTTGAACCACTAATGGTTCTAGTTAAAGGCACATTTTATTGTTCACTATTTGTTTGTGCATTAATGCCACTTTGGTCTAAATTAGATGTTACTTGTGTATTTTACACTATTTTCTATTCACTATTATACATATAAGTAGGAGACACTTCGTTGATGGTTAGGGTATTGAACATGTTTTCTATTAAAGTGTTTTATGTAACTAGGTCAAAAACCTAATTTTGTTGACCTATCAACTTAAATAAAACCCCTATTGAAGGGATTTACTACATAATAGGTGCATTTGACACTATCATATTGCTAAAGTTATGTGTTAGGTTTTGATATGACTAGTATACTATCTACATTTTAATAAATTGGTCCTCAATGAGGCCTATTTATGTGACAAGCATATGTGTAACTTGATATGACATTGGTACTATAGCATGAGGGTTTCTAGAAGAAGCCTAATAATTTTTTTGATTATAAGACATGTTATAAGGTCCTTTAGGTAGATTTGGTAAATTGTCATGCCCTATCTCTATGGCTCTATTAGGATCATAATGTGATGACATTGTAATGTAATAAGGTTGATGTTGGATTTATTTCATAACCTTATGTATGTTAGCCAAACATTGGGTCTTCTATTATTTATCTTGATCTATGTAAGGAGGTGTGTTAACCAAATAATTGGCCAAAGGATCTTGACTATGTTCCCTTATTTGAGTGTTGTATGATGGATATGTATTTGTCTCCCAAATAACATGATTTGCATAAGGTTCTTGAACAAAGTCATTTTTTTAGTAACATTTCCATATCCTATATTGTATATAGTTTCACTATGTGTATAGTGATCCATGGTTAAATCTATGACAAAGGTTTCACAAGAAGATGGAATTAGAGTTCTGCAAACTCTAAAAATCTATGTCTGAAAATATAAAGGGTTTAAATCTATCTAAATTAGTCAAGGGTGGATTTGTAATTCCAAAACGTCTATGCAAGGACTTTTTAAAAATAGTATAATGTAAAATGTCTAATGTTAAATGTTTTATATAAAAAAGGTCAAGTAAAATTACTTAAAAACAAGGTGCCAAACTCTAATGTCCAAAGATATTCTAAATAAGTCTAAACTAGGAAAGGGAAAAGAGTCATTAGGTATTTTTTTCCAAAAGTGGAGTCAAAATATAAGCTCAAATAGGTTGTGATAGGACTTTTGGCCAAATTATACATCAAAAAGTAGACTTGAAACAAAGGATGATGACTAATCTAACAAACTTGGAATAATTTGGCAAAGACTAGGCACTTGATTTTAGACAAACATTATTTGATTGCTATAAAACACAAAAAAAAATGCACTTTGAAGATGTATTGATTCAATCAAATAAAGGAACAAATAATAAAGTTTCCATATTTGAGTAATGAATTAGCATAAGTTATGCAACCCAAAAGAGAAAGATATATGTATCAGCCCCTACATATTGAGGCCTAAATAGAAATCAATCAATGTTCAAATCCAAACTTGTAAAAGTTAATTAAAAAAAACTAAGGTAATCTAGGGTTAAATGACCAATAAGGTATGAAAATTTAAACAACATGATTATGCTAAACAAATATCTAACAAGGCACAAATGATTGATTTAAAAAAAAAAATGATAATTTAGACACAAGATAAGACAAGTCTTTTGAAATAATTTGGATAGCATAATAGTGTTAACACTCTCAAAGATATGTAAATGTTATGTTTAAAAGACTTATAAGGCATGAAACTTGAATTTATTTGGGCAACATAACATTACATGTTTCAATCAAGTGACACACTCAACATTTTGACATAAAAGTTTTCTATGTTAAAATCAAGATGTCAAATAGATGGCATAATGCCTCCTCAAAGAGTGGAGTAATGTTGGAAACAAGTATTTTTCATGATGTGGTTAAAAAAACAAGTTTTATTTCTAAAACACCAAGAAATAAAAGAATAAATGACAAAATACAACTAAGTATATCATCCTAGATCCTATCAAGATGTGGAAAAGTGGGGTTGACTAGAACTTATAAGTTACAACCATCTAGATTGATCATAAGTGTGGATAACACAAGAGAATAATCAATTAAATTGATTTCATAAAGATTAAATTATCATGCAAGGGTCTATTCATTTGCATGATGATACCATTCATGAGATCTTAGTGGTATCCCCTAGTTTACCAGACCTAAATCAAGCCTTCATTACTAAAGGAGAGGTTAGCCTCTCAACCCCTTGACTCTATCAATATGCATTCTATTATTTTTATACCCTATCATGGATCATGTTTGAAAAACTACCAGGAAATGAATCCTAGGGTCAATGCTTCTGTAAATAACTCATGAGAGGTAATGACATCCTCTTCATAAGCCGAAATACATGAAAATAAAAGACTAGTAGAAAGACTTTAGGGTTACTTTTAGATCACCCAATACCATATGGATTTTTGGGAGAACCTAGGATAATTTATTTATACACCTTGGACTAGGCCCTAAATTCAATGAAAAGGCACTTTTGATCCCATGAGTTCCCTATAGGTTATGGGGGGGATATACACACTATTCATTTTGGAAAAATAACAAACAAAAAATAATTTATAAAAAATTGTTAGTGAAGTTTGATTTTAAGCATAAAATTGAGCATGACGATGTTATTTACTTAGCCCCTTGGCTTAAGTATGAAAATTTGAAAAAATTACACAAAACCAAATAAGGTAAAAAAACATCTAGGTTCATTATAAGCCCAAAGTCTAAGTGTTCAATATTTATCCTAAGTTCATTTTAAAACACCAAGTTGAAATGTTTAAGATTTAAGAATTTATTTTAATCACTAAAAACAAAGCGTTTCTAAGACTTATCCATCCTAGATTAATTTTAAACACCAATGTCCAAATGTGTAAGATTTAACATGTTCATTTTAGGACCCAAATTGAAATGTGCAAGATTTCACTAATTCATTTTAAAATGCTAAAATGAAATGTTTGATTAGTCTAAACAAGAAAATTGGTGTTCTAAATCACTTCCATGACTTGAAATTATTAGATAATAACATTTTTATTTGAATCACTTTCTTAGATGTGCAAATGATGTTTGAAATTTAGTTCTTGTGTTTTATTTTTGGTCACATGGTGACCAAAAATGGTAAAAAATGACCACTACCAATTCAATGCAATTGATGTGGTTGGTTCATAGAGAACTAATGTTGGTCAATAAGAATCAATGTAGGTCAATTAATACAATTGTCAACTACCTATAAACCTGAAGGCAAAGCCATAAAAGACAAACATGTTAGGTTAGGTAATGATTAGCACAAATATCAAGAAAACCTATAAGGTAAAACTTAGTCAAGGAGTTTAAGTGTATTTAAAACCTAGAAATAATGAAAAAATGAAAAAAAGAATAAAAATTCAAGATTTAAACCTATTTTTCCTTTGTAATCCAATCATCAACAATTTACACATAATTAGGTTTAGTTTGGTAAAACCGTTGTTGGTTTAAACTGATGCTGGTTACACCTAACCATTTCTGATCTCTATATAGATTTGATAAAGACAAATAAATCATAATATGTCCAAAACAAGGTTAGAAATGTAATTTTAGAGAGATTTAAGAATCCATTTCTCAATTTTTGACTTACATATTGATCTCCTTGCTAAGTGGGTTGCTTATGGTCCTATTGGGAGTGCTATTTGTGATCAAGGAATCTAAGAAGGGTGGTTAGATCATATGTTAGTCTTATAATGAAAATAAATCTAAATGGGAATAAACACACTAACATGCATAACACTATATTTACTTTATCAAAGGGAGGAACATGATGATGAAAAATAATTGATAATGCACAACTAAAAATAGAAAGAACTTACACCATTCCTTACCAATTACTTGAATGCCCCAAGAGATTTATTCATTTGGCTTGCTTGGATTGTGCTCATGAAGTCTTTATAAATGGGGCTTAGTTATCTACATCTCCTCTTGACACCATGGTTGTCTTGGCTTTGGATTTGATATGGCTTGGCTTGGCTTGGATCGATTTTGGCATTATAACACTATGTATTTGCTTCATTCCCTAAATCCTACATTATAACTTTACTATGTTCCAAGATATCTTAAATGAGAGGAAAATGCTTATATTTATAGGTTTAGAAAAAGGGCTTGGAATGGGTTAAATCCCAACTTATATTTTATTAGTTCACCCTAGTAGGGTTAAAAGGTGTCCAAAATTCATGATTAGCATGGAATAGGTGTGCTTTGAGATATTTTGGTTTTTAGACAAATCACAAAAGGTAAAGATTAATTCCTAGGATATTATTGACTTTTGAATTTCCTTTTTGATAATTTAATTAATTTATCATGGATTAAATTAATTAGGAATTTGATTAAGAATTGGATGTTTATTAATCCCTTTCAAGAATTTGAACATTTTCTAGGTTTTGATTTAATTGATTTGGGCATTTGCTTTATTTAATTGATTTTTAGGCCAAAATGATCTAATTGTATCTTATGAAGCCATATTTGAGACATTTATAAATTATTAGGCTAGATGTTCAATGGGTGGTAAGAATTTATCTAAATTCATGTGTAAATCCATTGGTGGCTAATTTTATGTGTCTATGGAAGAAATGTAAACATAGCAATGCATATAATCTATAATTTTTTTAGTCTTTTTAGTAATATTTGAATGTTTTTATATTTTGACATGTTATATCATTATTGTGTTTTTTGAGTATAAGTTATGTACAAGAAAATTAAAATAAACTATGTACAAACTCAAGGTGGTAGAAGTAAATACCATAAATGTAAATGAAATAGTATACCAAAAAAGTTTAATGTCTCTATGGACCTTATATCACATCCATGGGATGTGTATAATTAAATGGTGGATATAGTGGAATATCATCTAGTGTTAGATATTAATCTTATACAAACTCAAATAATTCATCATCATCACAATCATCATATCAATATATATGTTACAATGGGGCCTTATACTTTGCATGCATATTGATTCTATGCATCCAAATAGCATGTTGCTAAACTATGTAATATGCCTCTTGTGTGGTCCAAATGTAAATCACATTAGACCGCATAGTATCTATGTGAAACATGTGGTTCTCATATATATCATTATGTAAAATGTAAACCATGTGTCCATAATGAGTGAATGTTAAGCATCTATCTAACATATAAACTATAACACACATTGCCTATAACCACGTGTTATCAAGTGTAACCTAGATATGATTTTCTTTGCTCAAAATTAAGAATAATGTATTATCCATCCTAGGTTCACATGCAAATGGTAATGTAATATGTCCAATGGAGTCCTGATAGTGTAAATCATGTTGTATATCACTCTCTTGATAACTAATGTGGTGTAAAAACTCCAGACTATAAGTATTAAGATTATAATTATCATATATAGCCACATGTAGAAGATATTTATCTACCAAAAATACATGTACATTCAATGTATCATGTCATGAATATATGTGTCAAGGAAAATTATGTCATAGTGCTTATATTTGTGCAGTATCTCATATCAATGGTGGTGGTGGTGCCTATGGAGGTGAAGGCTGTATGATTTGGATAGTGTCCTTATCCTTAAATTTATTTAGTTTATGTTGTAGTGTTACACACATGTCTGTATCATGCCATGTGAGTCTATGAAAGTGGAAATACCTTTTCCCTTCATATGGTGACAATATTCTAACTAATCTATGCTATAATATGGGTAGTATAATCAATCCTCTAGTAATTAGTATCTATAAGAACTAATGTGGTCTATCCTATAAACTCTCTACCTAAATTTATATGAATAGATTAGTATCTATGGATGTGACCATATGTACTAAGTGGATTATGGGATCTATTGTTGATTGTGGATGAGTAGGGTATCTCATAGCTATATAATCTTGAACAAGTGAGGTTACTAGTATAGGGTGAGGTATAAGTGCCTTTGAGTTATCTCTATATTGTCCAAGTCATATTAGTTTAAAGTTCAATCCACATAAATAATAATTTATGTCTATAGGTGGTTGATCATACTCTTTAGTGTCCTATGATTTTGTGTCATAATTATGAATGTAAGCCTATTTTGAATTTATAAGTAGTGGTAAATGGGTTGTGATAATCTTATCATCTATCCTAGATGAGGATGTTTGAACTATGAGATGATGTTCCTCTATCCTTGGTGAAGGTAACTATGATGGGAAAGGCTAGTCATATATCATTGGTGAAGGTAACTATGTTATGAAAGGTTATTCTTTTATCATTGGTTAAGGTAATTATGTTTTAGGAAGCTCTAAAGTTGGTATATGAATAGTCTTACTAGACTCCCCTACCTCATAAGTATGTATTTTATCAATGGTAATTTTGTGAGGTGGGTGTTTTATGAGAACATGAGGTGTTCCATTTGATGATGTACTCATTGTAGGAGGCTCAATGAGCCTAAAATATCTAAATGGATGATTATCTATTAGACATGTATATAGGTACCCTTCATGAAAAATATTGGCATATATGTCAAGAGTGTAAGGTATAACCTCCATAGCATGTATATAATGTTTACCAAGTACCAAAATATAATGTAAATGGTTTGACATCACCTAAAAGTGTGTAAGTAATGTGTTTGGCCCACTTTAATGTCTAATGTGAATGATCCCAATGTCTATCTAGGAATGTCATCAAACCCTCAAATGTGCTTGTATGTCTTTTGAATACATGTTATATTAATCCCCATGGTTTTCATAAAAGGTGAGGCTATATATATTGAGTCTTGAACCACTATCAATGAGATATTGTTTAGTAGTAGTGTTGTTGATTTGAGCTTGAATAAAAAGTGGCAAGTTATGATCAATTACTGACTATGAAGATAAATCCTCATTGGAAAAAAAAGATATCACAGCCTTCACATCTTTGATAATATTCATGATAGATGAAAAATAATATGACTCAACATAATGAGGCACATATGTGTGGTTAATGGTATGAAAAAAAAATAAATTTGAAGATTTTTTATTTTTAAAGTAATTCCAATATAAATATTTTAGATCGTTATTTTCAACTGATCCACTATATAAAATTCTCTTTAATGATCTCTAGGTGTTGTCACAGTGTGATGAGGATGAGTAGGGATGGTAAGTTTATGATGCTCATATATATGATGAAGAGCCACCCTATTCTACCTAGTAATAATTTGAACTACAAGATCTACTATTTATTTGGGCTAAGTAATAGAGGTAGTATGGGAACATAGATAATCAATTGGTCTAAGTGGAGGTAGAACAAAAGGAGTCATCTGATCCCTCTACCATCTATTAGTAACTAGAGGTATCTCAAAGTGAACCATATATAAATAATCCATCAAAAAATGGGGCTCACATGATGGAGGATCAATATGTAAAACAAGCTTAGCTCAAACTAGATCTATGATAAGAGTAACATACATGTATACTTTTGTATAAATTATTAGTAATAAACATGCTAAATAAAGTACCAAACTTTGTACAATGAAATGAAATATGTATTCTAGCATGATAATCATGGTAGTAAGCTATAAATTGAGACTTAGTAATTGCTAGAAATGTGAATCCTAAGGTTATCTAAGGTTAGGATTTTTAAATCTGGGGTTTCTTCATAACAATTCAAATAATATGTAAAATAAATTAAAACCCTAATATGAAATTGATTTAATTTAGCTATGGTATCTAAAAAATCATAAAATCAGAAATAGGCATCCCTAAATTATTGCACAAAAAGATGGATTAATGCAAACTAGGGTTTGAAGGAATATTTAAAGTAAGACAAACTCACCAAATGATTAAGCCTTTTAGGGTTTAACTATGTAAATCCTATGTTTAGTTAAATGGATGAGATGTCTAAATTAGTTAAATAATATGAAATAATTAAGTACTAATTTATTATGGATTCTGACCTTCTTTGAAATTTTAAAAATATTAATAAATAGGCATAAATATAGACTTATCTAGAAATTGACTCTCACAGATGATCTAGGTTCTAAAAATTAGGTTATAGATAGTTTTAAGTGTCATTAATAGGATTTTTGGATATATTTACTTATTAGTAGTGCTCCACCTTTATAGTAGTTCCATGTTATTTTAGTTTTCTTAAGCACTAGTGTCCCCTTTGCAAGAATGCTCCTAGTTTTTGGGAGTATCTATGCCTATGTTTCTAGGTCTTATTCATGTCTGCATAAATTATAAAACTCTATGTTGTGCCAGAGAAAACTAACTTAGTTTGAAAACCCTAATCCTATTTGCAAGTATGGCAAGATCAATAATTGTTTGTTGATTATTAGGATAAGATGGACATCCTCAACACCCCACTGTGAAGAGAGTTGCCTATATACCAATTTTCTAAAGAGAGATCAAGCTCAACATAGTTCTCCCACCTAGTTCTTAATGAAAGTGTAAGTGAATAATAGAATGAGAGTGGACTTGTATGCCTTGAATGTGTTTGAGATCTAAAATCTTTGAAAACTAGGCTTAGGGCTATTGTAGATGGTGGTATGTAGAAGTAGGGTAGAATACAGATCAAATACCTTAATTTTTCTTAACTTGTCTTTTGTTTGAATAAGATTTTGCATATATATTCCATATAATTAATATAGGTCAATTAAGCTCATATTTATAGAGATATATAGTTTGTGTGGATAATAAAATGTGCTTAGGCTAAGCTTAGGAAGGGAAGACATTTTAAAAAGCATTCATTTGGGAGAGTTAAGGATAATGACAATTGTTCCTAGTTGGGGAAACTAGCACCATGTGGTTGTAGTGTCCCAAATTTGGTGCTAATTTTCATCTGGTAGACTACTAGGAAAATTGAGTTGTTATTTGAAAAATCTATCATGGGACTATATTTTGTATGATTTTAGATGTATAAGGTCTGCATAGTGACTGTAAAAGTATGGCAAAGGCTCTAGAATAGGTCTAGGGCTAGGCTAGGAATAAGATAACTCAAGCGACACTTTTAGCATCCAAATACCAGTTTTAGGTAATTATATATCTATATATATATATATA
>JARHVA010001082.1:277500-282500 GCA_037957365.1 Torreya grandis
TTCCATTCTACTAATTCATTCTGTTGTGGAGTATGTGGAATAGAATGAGTGTGTGAGGCTCTATCAATGCTTGAACGTAATCCCCCTAAGGTGTTAAAGTCATTGACTTACCCTGACCAGAATGATAAATCTGATAAACAAAAAACAAATTTGTAGTGATGTTAGTGACATATAGTACATCATTGATCTATCCACCCAAGTCATATATCAACCTTTCTATTAAAAAAATAAAGTAATAATATCCAACCTCAATGTTAGAAGTCAAACTCAAACTAAGAGATACAAATGACTGCTTAGAATATGTCATGTGGTGAGAAACACTAGAATCTAAACCCAATTTTCTAAAATAGGTGACTAATATCTCCCAAAAACATTAAGTGATTTTCCATGTTCATTGGGTGGAGTGGGGATATAAATATTATTTTTTTTATAATTACATACTCCAAGGCTTGCATTCTCTTAAAACACCTAGATTCTTTATTACCATTCCTAAAAAAAAGAATGAAAGGATAGATTTATTCTTGAATTTGGAAGATGACTTGGGTTTAGAGTTATTGGGTTCAAGGGCACTTTGAGATGGAGGAGTGTTCTTCAATTTACTCATTGATTTTCCCTTGATATTATGATTAGATGCTACTAATGTTTTTTGAGAAGTAAAAAACACAAGGTGAGACAATTTGGATTCCTCCTTAGTAAATATTTCACAAAATAACTCGAAATCAGTTATTTGAAATATGACACCTAAGGCATCCATGCTAGAGAAAAAGGTAGAAGAAAAGATTTGGATTGAAACTTTTAACTTGGATAGAATAAGGTAAAAACACTCTTCATCTTTCTTATCTCATCCACTCTCCTTCTATTGTGTCAATAGGTTTTTAAACTTAATGAGATATTTTACAATACATGGAAAATGTTTAAGATTGAGATAAGTAATCTTGACTTCAAGATGCATGGATATCATGTGATCTACTTTCCTAAATAAATCCTTTAGTTTAGCTCATATATTTAATAGATAATCACATCCTTACAAATTAAACAAAATAAAATCACTCACATAAGCCATAATCAAACCCATACACTCTTCAAATTTACATTGGTGCTGAAATTTTTCATATTCTCTATTGAATTGTGGTTGAACTTCTTTTAGTAGGGACCATAATCCTTTCCATTTAATACTTATTTCCATTCTCTGTCTCTATGTATGGTAATTATGTGTATTCAAAGGCTTACATTTATCTAAACAATAACTAGAAGACATACTATAAAATAATGAAGGAGAAGAAAGAATACAAAAAAGGTGCAAAAATTGGCACCAAGACAACCCCCCAAAAGATTTGTATTGAGCCCCCCTTTCCCCCCTAAATTTGGCACTTGATAAACGTAGTGTATTTATAAAAATAGATGACACTAATGGATATAGAATTGAAAAACATACACTTTTAAAAAACACTAAACTCATATTTTAGTTATGGTTCAAAATATATAGGCTTTACAAATTCCTATAAATGGGTAAAAATTAATAAAAAATAGACTTCAAAGCTAATTTATATGACCAAATTGGTAGTAAACCTAGCCTTCCAACCATTGTTTGGAACCATAATTTCATCATGGATGTCCTCAATCCAACCAAAGTGAAAAGAAAATATGATGGTGACCCTTATGCACTTAAAAATGAAAGATGTTACCTCTTATATGAAAAAATATAACTATTAAAAGAAAATAATGAATAAAACAACTATTTTGAAGAGGATAACAAGTGTTTTACTATTTTGATGTATCTTAAGCCTATATAGCCACCTCCAAGAGTATTTTAGTATGATAAAAATGATGGGATGCCAAGGAGAGGGGGAAGAGTGATTTCTCCATGCACCTCCAATGCACCTTCATGTAGAGAAAGGACATATTACACTCTTTGCAGTATCCAAAAAAGACACAAACGAAGAAAAAGATAATATAGGGTTGAAAAATGGAGAATAATGTCTTGTAGATCTATAATAAATAAAAAACAAAAAAATCCAATGCATTATTCTCCTTCCAATGCACTAACTTGTAGATCAAGAGGATGATGAAGTATGGCATGATCTTTGGTTGATCTTCTCCTAATATAAAAGGAAACTACTATTTTTAAATTGAATGTAGGCTAGAGGTAGATATGGTGGTGTCTGGTAGATTATATTTTCATACCAATAAAAAAATCTAATGTTGTACCAAGAATTGATAATGTAATCCATAAAGAGCATATCACACCAAGGACACCATTTAATGAATGATAGGTTTAAAACTTCCTTCTAACTCCCATGCTCCAATCCACTTCCAATCCCATTCTCCAATTCACCATAATTAATAAGAATAATGGTCCCCAACATAGTCTAAAAATAACTTCATATAGACTTCTAATAGATTAACACAACCCTTTAAGTAGTCCAATGAACCAAACAGATAGATGATGCTAAAATCAATGGATCCAAGGTAAACACACTATATTTTATCCCCTCTAATGTAGCTTCAACACAAAAATGAATAATAACTCTCCAAAATACAAATTTAGATTTCTAATGCCAAGAAAAGACTAGAATGAAAAATACATTGCATGTAAACTTCTAATACACTTATGCAAACCCTATAATTATCCAAAATGGTATAATAGTAGATAGATAGTGTTGGGTTTGATATAATAATGTAAAAAACTCTTGAAAAAAAATTAATGGTTGAAATAATTCAAGTCTCTGGTACCATAATAGGAATAATGATTAGATCATTTCAAGCCAAAGATCTCAAGTGTTAACACAAACATCACACCAAGTCTGATATGCAAAAAGGAGTTATATCATATAATATATAGAATAAGTCATGCAATTAGAATGGATATACCTTGCATAATGAGGCAAGGAAAAATAAGAAACAAGCCTAACTAACCAATGTGGGATAAATCCATAGAAAGGACAAAACTAGGAAAAGATGAAAAACTATCTAAAACCTAATAAGTATGAGAATAATATACTCTAATAAGAATAATATATTTAAATCCAATCATGATTTTAGTTTTCATAATTATATAGTATTAAATAAATAAGGTCAAAATTATATGTTAACACTCCCCCTTAATCTTGACATTATTACTATATTCAAAATTAAACTGTCTCCACTTATGTATATACTCTAGAGCTACCTGAGTGACTCTAGAGTTGCTTGTGTGACTCTAAAGTTATTTTTAAATTGTATCTAAAGTTTCTTGTGTGACTCTATAGATATCTCTAAATAAAAAAATTATTTATCTTGGGATCTACATGTGGAATTTTGAGCTCCTGACTCTAGGGCTAGCTTTGTGTGGACTCTAGAGCTAATTATGTGTCTCTAAATTTGGATGTATATGGAATCCATAGATTATGAGTTTAAATAATAAATAATTTATAGATGTTTTTGATTAATTTATGGCACCCAAATTATTTCATAGACATTCAAAAAATTCTTTGAATAATGCCTTAGTGAAAAATCAATGAGTTGTTCTTCTGACTTACAAAACTTAAGTTCAATCTCTCCACTTTCAACTAGTTCTCTTATGAAATGATACCTGATTTCTATGTGCTTGATCCTACTATGTAAATTATAAATTTTGATAAATAAATGGAAGATAATTCATCACATAATATTTTTTTCTCTATTTCTCTTATGAAAATATAATATGTTTCTTCTTATCTAAGTAGGTTGACACACTACTGAGTTTGTTGTGATGTTCTCAACTTTAGCCATGGAGAATGAAATAATGGGTTGATCATTTTAATAGCATGAAATGGATCCTATAAAAATATTGAACACATATATGGATGTTCTCTTTTTATCATCAAGAATACTTACCTAGTCACTATCAGTATATCAAACTAACTCAAAATTGTTTATTGCAATATCTCAAGATCTTTTTTCTTGCTTGCTAATGTGTCTATTTTGAAGCTTCCATGAATTTATAGATCAAAATAACTACATACATGATATAGTGTCTATTTTTTTTCAAATACATTAAGTTTTATACCAAGATTTTGTACAATCTTGAATCCACATTGCTTCTAGAATATTATAAGTTGTTTAATTTCAAACATATTGTTAGCAATGTTAATGTTGGTTTTTATGTCAACATTATAAATCTCTCTAAATTTTAATTTACATACCTAGATTGGGAAATAAAAATACCATCATCGACATGTTTAACCTAAATCAAATAAAATAATTCAATAATCCTATATCAGTTAGCTCAAATTATTTATTCATTATTTTTTTTGAAATCTTCTATGGACTCATTTTATTTCAAGTAAATATTATATCATATACATATAAGACAATAATCATAATTTCACCTTCATTGCTTGACTTGATGTAGATATTTGGTTCAATGATACTTTTTATAAATACATTTCTAAGTAAATAAGAGTCTTTAAAGTTATACCATGCTCTTAGTGCTTGATGGATCCCATTAAGTGCCTTCTTTAGCTTGTATACTTTGTGCTCATGATTAAAATATCATAACCAAGTGCTTGTACCACATAACATTATTATTCTAACAATTCATTTAGGAATGTTGATTTGATATCCATTTAATTCACCTTCCACTTATATTGAGTAGATATTGTTATGATGGTTCTCATAGTTTCTAGTCTTGTTATGGGATAAAATGTTTCATTGTAATCTTGTCCAGGTTGTTGCTTGTACACATTGAAAACTAACCTTGAATTATGTTTTAATATTTTTTTTGGATTCTAGTTTTGTAAACCAAATTCACACCAATGACCTCCTTTCTTATTGTAAGGTTTAATAACTCTCATCTCTACTTTTTCTCAATTGATTGGATTTCCTCATCTATGGATTCACACAATGTTTTCCCTTAATTTCTTATATAAATTAACATTATCAATTGATAAATAAAAATAAAAAATAATAGTTACATTCTCTTCTTATTAATACCTTGATTGATCATATATATATATTGGAATATCATTTTTCATGGGTTC